>CAMPDV010004685.1:0-2500 GCA_946699065.1 Loxodes magnus
AGGAGGAATCCGACTGTTTAATTAAAACAAAGCATTGTGAAGGTGATATGTTAACACAATGTGATTTCTGCCCAGTGCTCTGAATGTCAAGGTGATGAGATTCAACGAAGCGCGGGTAAACGGCGGGAGTAACTATGACTCTCTTAAGGTAGCCAAATGCCTCGTCATCTAATTAGTGACGTGCATGAATGGATTAACGAGATTCCTACTGTCCCTATCTACTACCTAGCGAAGCCACAGCCAAGGGAACGGGCTTGGCATGATCAGCGGGGAAAGAAGACCCTGTTGAGTTTGACTCTAGTCTGGCGCGTAGAGCGGCGTAGGAGGCGTAGAATAAGTGGGAGGCCGCGATCTTGAAATACCACTACTCTTAATGTCGCTTTACTTATCCTGTCATGCAGTAACTTTCTAGCAATGTAACTGGGTGGGAGAAACCGCCAGGTGGGGAGTTTGGCTGGGGCGGCACATCTGTTAAAAGATAACACAGGTGTCCTACGGCCAGCTCAGAGCGGACAGAAACCGCTCACAGACCAAAAGGGGAAAAGCTGGCTTCATTCAACCTCTCAGTGTCAGGATGAACTGGGAAACCATGGCCTATCGATCCTTTGCCTTTTACGAGTTTTAAGCCAGAGGTGTCAGAAAAATTACCACAGGGATAACTGGCTTGTGGCAGCCAAGCGTTCATAGCGACGTTGCTTTTTGATTCTTCGATGTCGGCTCTTCCTATCATTGTGAAGCAGAATTCACCAAGTGTCGGATTGTTCACCCGTCAAAAGGGAACGTGAGCTGGGTTTAGACCGTCGTGAGACAGGTTAGTTTTACCCTACTGATCACTGCGTCGCCACAGTAGTCCAACTCAGTACGAGAGGAACCGTTGGTCCAGATCTCTGGTATCGCCATTGGTTGAGCAGCCCGTGTGGCTACGCTACCATCTGCATAGATTATGACTGAACGCCTCTAAGTCAGAATCTAATCTGGGAGCGACGCCTTCTATCTACTTATGAAAACAATACTTTTTATATCCCCAAGCCCTCCCCATGTCTGTTAACAGAATAAGGACGGCTCATCACATACAAGTAGATAGGATAGATCCTTTGTAGACCACTAAGTATTGACCTGGGGTTGTACGCATGAGAGTAAGCTTGCCTTACGATCTGCTGAGACTCTTCCATGGTCACTCGATCTATCTCTTCTTTATCTCTCTGCTGGGGCATTACTCACTTAAATACCTATCAGTACAAAATAGTAAAATATATTACAAAATAGTATCTAGTTATAATGAGAAGTAGTACCTATTAGTACCTAGTTATACGAGAAAAAGTACCATATAGTACCTAGTTATACGAGAAGTTGTACCTAATAGTATCTCTTAGTACCTACTTGTAACGAGAAGTAGTACCTAAAAGTACCACAAGTACCTAGTCATAACGAGAAATAGTACCTAGTAGAACTTATTCGTACCGAGAAGTTGTACCTAGTCGTACCTAGTTGTACCTATTAGTACCTAGTTATAACGAGAAATAGTACTTATTAGTACCTATTCGTACCGAGTAGTAGTACCTAATAGTACCATAAGTACGTAGTTATAACGAGGAATAGTAGCTATTAGTACCTAATAGTACCTAGTTATAACGAGAAATAGTACCTAGTAGAACCTAGTCGTATCGAGTAGTAGTACCTAATAGTACCTAGTCGTACCTAGTCGTACATAGTCGTACCTAGTCGTACCTAGTCTTACCTAGTAGTACCTAGTAGTACCTTGTTGTACCTAATAGTACCTAGTTGTAACGAGAAATAGTACCTATTAGTACCTAGTTATAACGAGAAATAGTACCTAATAATACCTAGTTATAACGAGAAGTAGTACCTAATAGTACCTAGTTGTACCGAGTATTAGTACCTAGTAGAACCCAGTCGTACCTTGAAATAGTACTTATTAGTACCTAGTAGTACCTTGTTGTACCTAATAGTACCTACTTATAACGAGAAATAGTACCTATTAGTACCTAGTCGTATCGGGTAGTAGTACCTAATAGTACCATAAGTACTTAGTTATAACGAGAAATAGTACCTATAAGTACCTAATTGTACCGAGTATTAGTACCTAGTAGAACCTAGTCGTATCGAGTAGTAGTACCTAATAGTACCATAAGTACGTAGTTATAACGAGGAATAGTAGCTATTAGTACCTAATAGTACCTAGTTATAACGAGAAATAGTACCTAATAGTACCTAGTTATAACGAGAAATAGTACCTAATAGTACCTAGTCGTACATAGTCGTACCTAGTCGTACCTAGTCGTACCTAATAGTACCTAGTTGTAACGAGAAATAGTACCTATAAGTACCTAGTTATAACGAGAAGTAGTACCTAATAGTACCTAGTTATAACGAGAAATAGTACCTATAAGTACCTAGTCGTATCGAGTAGTAGTACCTTGTTGTACCTAATAGTACCTAGTTGTAACGAGAAATAGTACCTATTAGTACCTAGTTATAA
>CAMPDV010004685.1:7500-10000 GCA_946699065.1 Loxodes magnus
TAATATTCCATAGGTACTTACTACATAGTGGTGACACAATATGCCGCAATATGTCGGGGTTGGTCCTGGGGAGAGTTGTCTTTTCTGTCTAACATACATGTGCGCCTGGATCCATTACGGCGAGAGAGGCGTGATGTATGGAAGAGCAGCACACTGTATGTGTTGTCTGGAGCACCAACTACGATCCATGAAACTTGCGGCATGTAATATGTAGGAGTATTCGTACCTATACCGCAGCAGGTCTCCAAGGTTAGCAGCCTCTAGTCAATAGGACAATGTAGGTAAGGGAAGTCGGCAAATTAGATCTGTAACTTCGGGAGAAAGATTGGCTCTGAGGGCCAGGCAGAAGTCTCCACTGGAGGGATTGTGTGACTTAATTTTCACGGAAGTGGGAGTTTTGTCGCCATGACCGAAGGTGGTCGGCCCTGCGGCGAATGGCCACCTCAGAACTGGAGCGGCAGGAGGAATCCGACTGTTTAATTAAAACAAAGCATTGTGAAGGTGATATGTTAACACAATGTGATTTCTGCCCAGTGCTCTGAATGTCAAGGTGATGAGATTCAACGAAGCGCGGGTAAACGGCGGGAGTAACTATGACTCTCTTAAGGTAGCCAAATGCCTCGTCATCTAATTAGTGACGTGCATGAATGGATTAACGAGATTCCTACTGTCCCTATCTACTACCTAGCGAAGCCACAGCCAAGGGAACGGGCTTGGCATGATCAGCGGGGAAAGAAGACCCTGTTGAGTTTGACTCTAGTCTGGCGCGTAGAGCGGCGTAGGAGGCGTAGAATAAGTGGGAGGCCGCGATCTTGAAATACCACTACTCTTAATGTCGCTTTACTTATCCTGTCATGCAGTAACTTTCTAGCAATGTAACTGGGTGGGAGAAACCGCCAGGTGGGGAGTTTGGCTGGGGCGGCACATCTGTTAAAAGATAACACAGGTGTCCTACGGCCAGCTCAGAGCGGACAGAAACCGCTCACAGACCAAAAGGGGAAAAGCTGGCTTCATTCAACCTCTCAGTGTCAGGATGAACTGGGAAACCATGGCCTATCGATCCTTTGCCTTTTACGAGTTTTAAGCCAGAGGTGTCAGAAAAATTACCACAGGGATAACTGGCTTGTGGCAGCCAAGCGTTCATAGCGACGTTGCTTTTTGATTCTTCGATGTCGGCTCTTCCTATCATTGTGAAGCAGAATTCACCAAGTGTCGGATTGTTCACCCGTCAAAAGGGAACGTGAGCTGGGTTTAGACCGTCGTGAGACAGGTTAGTTTTACCCTACTGATCACTGCGTCGCCACAGTAGTCCAACTCAGTACGAGAGGAACCGTTGGTCCAGATCTCTGGTATCGCCATTGGTTGAGCAGCCCGTGTGGCTACGCTACCATCTGCATAGATTATGACTGAACGCCTCTAAGTCAGAATCTAATCTGGGAGCGACGCCTTCTATCTACTTATGAAAACAATACTTTTTATATCCCCAAGCCCTCCCCATGTCTGTTAACAGAATAAGGACGGCTCATCACATACAAGTAGATAGGATAGATCCTTTGTAGACCACTAAGTATTGACCTGGGGTTGTACGCATGAGAGTAAGCTTGCCTTACGATCTGCTGAGACTCTTCCATGGTCACTCGATCTATCTCTTCTTTATCTCTCTGCTGGGGCATTACTCACTTAAATACCTATCAGTACAAAATAGTAAAATATATTACAAAATAGTATCTAGTTATAATGAGAAGTAGTACCTATTAGTACCTAGTTATACGAGAAAAAGTACCATATAGTACCTAGTTATACGAGAAGTTGTACCTAATAGTATCTCTTAGTACCTACTTGTAACGAGAAGTAGTACCTAAAAGTACCACAAGTACCTAGTCATAACGAGAAATAGTACCTAGTAGAACTTATTCGTACCGAGAAGTTGTACCTAGTCGTACCTAGTTGTACCTATTAGTACCTAGTTATAACGAGAAATAGTACTTATTAGTACCTATTCGTACCGAGTAGTAGTACCTAATAGTACCATAAGTACGTAGTTATAACGAGGAATAGTAGCTATTAGTACCTAATAGTACCTAGTTATAACGAGAAATAGTACCTAGTAGAACCTAGTCGTATCGAGTAGTAGTACCTAATAGTACCTAGTCGTACCTAGTCGTACATAGTCGTACCTAGTCGTACCTAGTCTTACCTAGTAGTACCTAGTAGTACCTTGTTGTACCTAATAGTACCTAGTTGTAACGAGAAATAGTACCTATTAGTACCTAGTTATAACGAGAAATAGTACCTAATAATACCTAGTTATAACGAGAAGTAGTACCTAATAGTACCTAGTTGTACCGAGTATTAGTACCTAGTAGAACCCAGTCGTACCTTGAAATAGTACTTATTAGTACCTAGTAGTACCTTGTTGTACCTAATAGTACCTACTTATAACGAGAAATAGTACCTATTAGTACCTAGTCGTATCGGGTAGTAGTACCTAATAGTACCA
>CAMPDV010004685.1:15000-17500 GCA_946699065.1 Loxodes magnus
CTGCAAGTAAAGGCGTTAGTCCATTTAGACAGTAGGACGGTGGCCATGGAAGTCGGAACCCGCTAAGGAGTGTGTAACAACTCACCTACCGAATGGACTAGCCCTGAAAATGGAAGTCGCGAAAGGCGGGTGCCCATACTCTGCCCTCTGGTGTAGGAGGGCGTAGTATCTGCATGGAAGTAATTCTGTGAAGAGTTATGGAGCAGGTATTAGTGCAGATCTTGGTGGTAGTAGCAAGTATTCCAATGCCAACTTGGAAGACTGAAGTGGAGAAGGTTTTCATGAGAACCGCACTGGATCATGAGTCACCCGATCCTAACCTTACGAGGGAAAGGGAATATGGTTAATATTCCATAGGTACTTACTACATAGTGGTGACACAATATGCCGCAATATGTCGGGGTTGGTCCTGGGGAGAGTTGTCTTTTCTGTCTAACATACATGTGCGCCTGGATCCATTACGGCGAGAGAGGCGTGATGTATGGAAGAGCAGCACACTGTATGTGTTGTCTGGAGCACCAACTACGATCCATGAAACTTGCGGCATGTAATATGTAGGAGTATTCGTACCTATACCGCAGCAGGTCTCCAAGGTTAGCAGCCTCTAGTCAATAGGACAATGTAGGTAAGGGAAGTCGGCAAATTAGATCTGTAACTTCGGGAGAAAGATTGGCTCTGAGGGCCAGGCAGAAGTCTCCACTGGAGGGATTGTGTGACTTAATTTTCACGGAAGTGGGAGTTTTGTCGCCATGACCGAAGGTGGTCGGCCCTGCGGCGAATGGCCACCTCAGAACTGGAGCGGCAGGAGGAATCCGACTGTTTAATTAAAACAAAGCATTGTGAAGGTGATATGTTAACACAATGTGATTTCTGCCCAGTGCTCTGAATGTCAAGGTGATGAGATTCAACGAAGCGCGGGTAAACGGCGGGAGTAACTATGACTCTCTTAAGGTAGCCAAATGCCTCGTCATCTAATTAGTGACGTGCATGAATGGATTAACGAGATTCCTACTGTCCCTATCTACTACCTAGCGAAGCCACAGCCAAGGGAACGGGCTTGGCATGATCAGCGGGGAAAGAAGACCCTGTTGAGTTTGACTCTAGTCTGGCGCGTAGAGCGGCGTAGGAGGCGTAGAATAAGTGGGAGGCCGCGATCTTGAAATACCACTACTCTTAATGTCGCTTTACTTATCCTGTCATGCAGTAACTTTCTAGCAATGTAACTGGGTGGGAGAAACCGCCAGGTGGGGAGTTTGGCTGGGGCGGCACATCTGTTAAAAGATAACACAGGTGTCCTACGGCCAGCTCAGAGCGGACAGAAACCGCTCACAGACCAAAAGGGGAAAAGCTGGCTTCATTCAACCTCTCAGTGTCAGGATGAACTGGGAAACCATGGCCTATCGATCCTTTGCCTTTTACGAGTTTTAAGCCAGAGGTGTCAGAAAAATTACCACAGGGATAACTGGCTTGTGGCAGCCAAGCGTTCATAGCGACGTTGCTTTTTGATTCTTCGATGTCGGCTCTTCCTATCATTGTGAAGCAGAATTCACCAAGTGTCGGATTGTTCACCCGTCAAAAGGGAACGTGAGCTGGGTTTAGACCGTCGTGAGACAGGTTAGTTTTACCCTACTGATCACTGCGTCGCCACAGTAGTCCAACTCAGTACGAGAGGAACCGTTGGTCCAGATCTCTGGTATCGCCATTGGTTGAGCAGCCCGTGTGGCTACGCTACCATCTGCATAGATTATGACTGAACGCCTCTAAGTCAGAATCTAATCTGGGAGCGACGCCTTCTATCTACTTATGAAAACAATACTTTTTATATCCCCAAGCCCTCCCCATGTCTGTTAACAGAATAAGGACGGCTCATCACATACAAGTAGATAGGATAGATCCTTTGTAGACCACTAAGTATTGACCTGGGGTTGTACGCATGAGAGTAAGCTTGCCTTACGATCTGCTGAGACTCTTCCATGGTCACTCGATCTATCTCTTCTTTATCTCTCTGCTGGGGCATTACTCACTTAAATACCTATCAGTACAAAATAGTAAAATATATTACAAAATAGTATCTAGTTATAATGAGAAGTAGTACCTATTAGTACCTAGTTATACGAGAAAAAGTACCATATAGTACCTAGTTATACGAGAAGTTGTACCTAATAGTATCTCTTAGTACCTACTTGTAACGAGAAGTAGTACCTAAAAGTACCACAAGTACCTAGTCATAACGAGAAATAGTACCTAGTAGAACTTATTCGTACCGAGAAGTTGTACCTAGTCGTACCTAGTTGTACCTATTAGTACCTAGTTATAACGAGAAATAGTACTTATTAGTACCTATTCGTACCGAGTAGTAGTACCTAATAGTACCATAAGTACGTAGTTATAACGAGGAATAGTAGCTATTAGTACCTAATAGTACCTAGTTATAACGAGAAATAGTACCTAGTAGAACCTAGTCGTATCGAGTAGTAGTACCTAATAGTACCTAGTCGTA
>CAMPDV010004685.1:22500-28646 GCA_946699065.1 Loxodes magnus
GTGCATGAAAATGTGTAGGCGAAATGAAAGTGATCTCTACCATCAGTAGAGGCCCGTAAGCGGAGTAAGCGAAATGGCTGGGACCCGAAAGATGGTGAGCTATGCTTGGGCAGGACGAAGCCAGGGGAAACTCTGGTGGAGGTTCGTGTAGGTGCTGACGTGCAAATCGCTCTGTGGACCTGAGTATAGGGGCGAAAGACTCATCGAACCATCTAGTAGCTGGTTCCCTCCGAAGTTTCCCTCAGGATAGCTGGGACTTTTAGTGGCATCCGGTAAAGCCAATGAATAGAGGTTCGGGAGGAGTCACTCCTTCCTCCTATTATCAAACTTTAAATGGGTGCAGTAACGTTTCATAAATGAACGTGACATGACATAAATGTCCCTAGTGGGCCAATCCTGGTAAGCAGGACTGGCGATGAGGGCCCAACCTGAAGCGGAGTTAAGGCGACAGAACCCGTCTGCAAGTAAAGGCGTTAGTCCATTTAGACAGTAGGACGGTGGCCATGGAAGTCGGAACCCGCTAAGGAGTGTGTAACAACTCACCTACCGAATGGACTAGCCCTGAAAATGGAAGTCGCGAAAGGCGGGTGCCCATACTCTGCCCTCTGGTGTAGGAGGGCGTAGTATCTGCATGGAAGTAATTCTGTGAAGAGTTATGGAGCAGGTATTAGTGCAGATCTTGGTGGTAGTAGCAAGTATTCCAATGCCAACTTGGAAGACTGAAGTGGAGAAGGTTTTCATGAGAACCGCACTGGATCATGAGTCACCCGATCCTAACCTTACGAGGGAAAGGGAATATGGTTAATATTCCATAGGTACTTACTACATAGTGGTGACACAATATGCCGCAATATGTCGGGGTTGGTCCTGGGGAGAGTTGTCTTTTCTGTCTAACATACATGTGCGCCTGGATCCATTACGGCGAGAGAGGCGTGATGTATGGAAGAGCAGCACACTGTATGTGTTGTCTGGAGCACCAACTACGATCCATGAAACTTGCGGCATGTAATATGTAGGAGTATTCGTACCTATACCGCAGCAGGTCTCCAAGGTTAGCAGCCTCTAGTCAATAGGACAATGTAGGTAAGGGAAGTCGGCAAATTAGATCTGTAACTTCGGGAGAAAGATTGGCTCTGAGGGCCAGGCAGAAGTCTCCACTGGAGGGATTGTGTGACTTAATTTTCACGGAAGTGGGAGTTTTGTCGCCATGACCGAAGGTGGTCGGCCCTGCGGCGAATGGCCACCTCAGAACTGGAGCGGCAGGAGGAATCCGACTGTTTAATTAAAACAAAGCATTGTGAAGGTGATATGTTAACACAATGTGATTTCTGCCCAGTGCTCTGAATGTCAAGGTGATGAGATTCAACGAAGCGCGGGTAAACGGCGGGAGTAACTATGACTCTCTTAAGGTAGCCAAATGCCTCGTCATCTAATTAGTGACGTGCATGAATGGATTAACGAGATTCCTACTGTCCCTATCTACTACCTAGCGAAGCCACAGCCAAGGGAACGGGCTTGGCATGATCAGCGGGGAAAGAAGACCCTGTTGAGTTTGACTCTAGTCTGGCGCGTAGAGCGGCGTAGGAGGCGTAGAATAAGTGGGAGGCCGCGATCTTGAAATACCACTACTCTTAATGTCGCTTTACTTATCCTGTCATGCAGTAACTTTCTAGCAATGTAACTGGGTGGGAGAAACCGCCAGGTGGGGAGTTTGGCTGGGGCGGCACATCTGTTAAAAGATAACACAGGTGTCCTACGGCCAGCTCAGAGCGGACAGAAACCGCTCACAGACCAAAAGGGGAAAAGCTGGCTTCATTCAACCTCTCAGTGTCAGGATGAACTGGGAAACCATGGCCTATCGATCCTTTGCCTTTTACGAGTTTTAAGCCAGAGGTGTCAGAAAAATTACCACAGGGATAACTGGCTTGTGGCAGCCAAGCGTTCATAGCGACGTTGCTTTTTGATTCTTCGATGTCGGCTCTTCCTATCATTGTGAAGCAGAATTCACCAAGTGTCGGATTGTTCACCCGTCAAAAGGGAACGTGAGCTGGGTTTAGACCGTCGTGAGACAGGTTAGTTTTACCCTACTGATCACTGCGTCGCCACAGTAGTCCAACTCAGTACGAGAGGAACCGTTGGTCCAGATCTCTGGTATCGCCATTGGTTGAGCAGCCCGTGTGGCTACGCTACCATCTGCATAGATTATGACTGAACGCCTCTAAGTCAGAATCTAATCTGGGAGCGACGCCTTCTATCTACTTATGAAAACAATACTTTTTATATCCCCAAGCCCTCCCCATGTCTGTTAACAGAATAAGGACGGCTCATCACATACAAGTAGATAGGATAGATCCTTTGTAGACCACTAAGTATTGACCTGGGGTTGTACGCATGAGAGTAAGCTTGCCTTACGATCTGCTGAGACTCTTCCATGGTCACTCGATCTATCTCTTCTTTATCTCTCTGCTGGGGCATTACTCACTTAAATACCTATCAGTACAAAATAGTACAATATATTACAAAATAGTATCTAGTTATAATGAGAAGTAGTACCTATTAGTACCTAGTTATAACGAGAAAAAGTACCATATAGTACCTAGTTATACGAGAAGTTGTACCTAATAGTATCTCTTAGTACCTACTTGTAACGAGAAGTAGTACCTATAAGTACCTAGTTGTAACGAGTAGTAGTACCTAGTTGTAACGAGTAGTAGTACCTAGTAGAACCTAGTCGTACCTAGTAGAACCTAGTCGTACCTAATTGTACCTAATTGTACCTAGCCGTACCTTACCTTGAAATAGTACTTATTATTACCTAGACGTACCTATTAGTACCTAGTCGTACCTAGTTGTACCTATTAGTACCTAATAGTATTTAGTTATAACTAGAAATAGTACCTAAAAGTACCTAGTCGTACCTAGTTGTACCTAGTTGTACCGAGAAGTAGAACCTAGTCGAACTAGTCGTACCTAGTTATAACGAGAAGTAGTACCTAGTAGAACCTAGTCGTACCTAGTTGTACCAAGAAATAATACCCAGTCGTACCTAAAAGTACCTAGTTATAACGAGAAATAGTACCTATTAGTACCTAATCATATCGAGTAGTAGTACCAAATAGTACCATAAGTACGTAGTTATAACGAGAAATAGTACCTAAAAGTACCTAGTTGTAACGAGAAATAGTACCTAGTAGAACCTAGTCGTACCTATTCGTACCTAGTTGTACCTAGTCGTACCGAGAAATAATACCCAGTCGTACCTAAAAGTACCTAGTTATAACGAGAAATAGTACCTAGTAGAACCTAGTCGTATCGAGTAGTAGTACCTAATAGTACCTAGTCGTACCTTGAAATAGTACTTATTAGTACTTAGTCGTACCTAGTTGTACCTAGTCGTACCTTGAAATAGTACTTATTAGAACTTAGTCGTACCTAGTCGTACCTAGTCGTACCTAGTAGTAGTACCTAGTTGAACCTAGTCGTACCTAGTCGTACCTAGTCGTATCTAGTCGTACCGAGTAGTAGTACCTAGTAGAACTTAGTCGTATCTAGTTGTACAGAGAAGTTGTACCTAGTAGAACTTAGTCGTACCTAGTTGTAACGAGAAATAGAACCTAGTAGAACCTAGTCGTACCTAGTCGTACCTAGTCGTACCTAGTCGTATCTAGTCGTACCGAGTAGTAGTACCTAGTAGAACCTAGTCGTACCTATTCGTACCTAGTTTACCTAGTCGTACCGAGAAATAATACCCAGTCGTACCTAAAAGTACCTAGTTATAACGAGAAATAGTACCTAGTAGAACCTAGTCGTATCGAGTAGTAGTACCTAATAGTACCTAGTCGTACCTTGAAATAGTACTTATTAGTACTTAGTCGTACCTAGTTGTACCTAGTCGTACCTTGAAATAGTACTTATTAGAACTTAGTCGTACCTAGTCGTACCTAGTCGTACCTAGTAGTAGTACCTAGTTGAACCTAGTCGTACCTAGTCGTACCTAGTCGTATCTAGTCGTACCGAGTAGTAGTACCTAGTAGAATTTAGTCGTATCTAGTTGTACAGAGAAGTTGTACCTAGTAGAACTTAGTCGTACCTAGTTGTAACGAGAAATAGAACCTAGTAGAACCTAGTCGTACCTAGTCGTACCTAGTCGTACCTAGTAGTACCTTGTTGTACCTAATAGTACCTAGTTGTAACGAGTAATAGTACCTATTAGTACCTAGTCGTACCTAGTTGTACCAAGAAATAGTACATATTAGTACCTAGTCGTACCGAGTAGTAGTAACTAGTAGAACTTAGTCGTACCTAGTTGTAACGAGAAATAGTACCATATAGTACCGAGTTATAACGAAAAAAAGTACCTAATAGTATCTCTTAGTACCTTCTTGTAACGAGAAGTAGTACCTAAAAGTACCATAAGTACCTAGTTATAACGAAAAATAGTACCTAGTAGTACATAGTTGTAACGAGTAGTAGTACCTAATCGTACCGAGTAGTTGTACCTAGTAGTAAGTTTTAGTGTCTAATAGTACCTAGTTATAACGAGGAATAGTACCTAATAGTACTATTCGGTAATCTTCTCGTATAACTAGGTACAACAAGGTATTACTAGGTACGTCTAGGTACGACTAGGTACGAATAGGTACGACTAGGTTCAACATGGTACTACTACTAAAAACTATTAGGTACTGTTTCTCGTTATGACTAGGTACTTATTGTACTTTAATGTACTAGTTCTCGATATAAAAATGTTACTAATGAGTAATTTTTCTCGTTATAACTAGGTACAAATAGGTACGAGTAGGCTCTACTCGGTAAGACTAGGTTCTACAAGGTACTACTACTCGTTAGAATTAGGTACTAATAGGTACTATTTCTCGTTATAACAGGTACTAATAGGTACAATTAGGCACTATTCCTCGTTATAACCATGTACTATATAGTATAACTTCTCATTATAACTAAATGATATTTCGCAATATTTTATTATATTTTGTTCTGATAAGTATTTAAGTGAGTAATGCCCCAGCAGAGAGATAAAGAAGAGATAAATCGAGTGATCATGAAAGAGTTGAAGAAAATCGTAAGGCAAGCTTACTCACGAGTACAAAAAAAGGTCAATAATTAGTGGTCTACAAAGAATCTATCATATCCACTCGTATGTGATGAGATGTCCTCATTATGTTTACAGACATGGGGAGAATTGGGGATATAAAAAGCATTGTTTTCATATTTCGTAAACTCACTTTGATATTAAAATTTCGTATTCTCTCTTCAAAACACTTATAAAACTATGCTTTTTTTCACTTAAAAATTGCACTTCTTTTTTTCATACTTCAGTAATAAACTTTGATATTAAAATTTCGTATTCTCTCTTCAAAACACTTTCAAAACTATGCTTTTTTTCACTTAAAAATTGCACTTCTTTTTTTCATACTTCAGTAATAAACTTTGATATTAAAATTTCGTATTCTCTCTTCAAAACACTTTCAAAACTATGCTTTTTTTCACTTAAAAATTGCATTTCTTTTTTTCATACTTCGTAAACTCACTTTGATATTAAAATTTCGTATTCTCTCTTCAAAACACTTTCAAAACTATGCTTTTTTTCACTTAAAAATTGCACTTCTTTTTTTCATACTTCGTAAACTCACTTTGATATTAAAATTTCGTATTCTCTCTTCAAAACACTTTCAAAACTATGCTTTTTTTCACTTAAAAATTGCATTTCTTTTTTTCATACTTCAGTAATAAACTTTGATATTAAAATTTCGTATTCTCTCTTCAAAACACTTTCAAAACTATGCTTTTTTTCACTTAAAAATTGCACTTCTTTTTTTCATACTTCAGTAATAAACTTTGATATTAAAATTTCGTATTCTCTCTTCAAAACACTTTCAAAACTATGCTTTTTTTCACTTAAAAATTGCACTTCTTTTTTTCATACTTCAGTAATAAACTTTGATATTAAAATTTCGTATTCTCTCTTCAAAACACTTTCAAAACTATGCTTTTTTTCACTTAAAAATTGCACTTCTTTTTTTCATACTTCAGTAATAAACTTTGATATTAAAATTTCGTATTCTCTCTTCAAAACACTTATAAAACTATGCTTTTTTTCACTTAAAAATTGCACTTCTTTTTTTCAT
>CAMPDV010004686.1:0-29991 GCA_946699065.1 Loxodes magnus
TTTAGAATTCCTTATTTAACTTCTAGATACTTTCAATTACTGATCTTCACACTCTTTTTCTTACTTTTCTTATTCACTTTTCTTAGAAATCTTATTTAACTTCTAGATACTTTCAATTACTGATCTTCACACTCTTTTTCTTACTTTTCTTATTCACTTTTCTTAGAAATCTTATTTAACTTCTAGATACTTTCAATTACTGATCTTCACACTCTTTTTCTTACTTTTCTTATTCACTTTTCTTAGAAATCTTATTTAACTTCTAGATACTTTCAATTACTGATCTTCACACTCTTTTTCTTACTTTTCTTATTCACTTTTCTTAGAAATCTTATTTAACTTCTAGATACTTTCAATTACTGATCTTCACACTCTTTTTCTTACTTTTCTTATTCACTTTTCTTAGAAATCTTATTTAACTTCTAGATACTTTCAATTACTGATCTTCACACTCTTTTTCTTACTTTTCTTATTCACTTTTCTTAGAAATCTTATTTAACTTCTAGATACTTTCAATTACTGATCTTCACACTCTTTTTCTTACTTTTCTTATTCACTTTTCTTAGAAATCTTATTTAACTTCTAGATACTTTCAATTACTGATCTTCACACTCTTTTTCTTACTTTTCTTATTCACTTTTCTTAGAAATCTTATTTAACTTCTAGATACTTTCAATTACTGATCTTCACACTCTTTTTCTTACTTTTCTTATTCACTTTTCTTAGAAATCTTATTTAACTTCTAGATACTTTCAATTACTGATCTTCACACTCTTTTTCTTACTTTTCTTATTCACTTTTCTTAGAAATCTTATTTAACTTCTAGATACTTTCAATTACTGATCTTCACACTCTTTTTCTTACTTTTCTTATTCACTTTTCTTAGAAATCTTATTTAACTTCTAGATACTTTCAATTACTGATCTTCACACTCTTTTTCTTACTTTTCTTATTCACTTTTCTTAGAAATCTTATTTAACTTCTAGATACTTTCAATTACTGATCTTCACACTCTTTTTCTTACTTTTCTTATTCACTTTTCTTAGAAATCTTATTTAACTTCTAGATACTTTCAATTACTGATCTTCACACTCTTTTTCTTACTTTTCTTATTCACTTTTCTTAGAAATCTTATTTAACTTCTAGATACTTTCAATTACTGATCTTCACACTCTTTTTCTTACTTTTCTTATTCACTTTTCTTAGAAATCTTATTTAACTTCTAGATACTTTCAATTACTGATCTTCACACTCTTTTTCTTACTTTTCTTATTCACTTTTCTTAGAAATCTTATTTAACTTCTAGATACTTTCAATTACTGATCTTCACACTCTTTTTCTTACTTTTCTTATTCACTTTTCTTAGAAATCTTATTTAACTTCTAATAACTTTCAATTACTGATCTTCACACTCTTTTTCTTACTTTTCTTATTCACTTTTCTTAGAAATCTTATTTAACTTCTAGATACTTTCAATTACTGATCTTCACACTCTTTTTCTTACTTTTCTTATTCACTTTTCTTAGAAATCTTATTTAACTTCTAATAACTTTCAATTACTGATCTTCACACTCTTTTTCTTACTTTTCTTATTCACTTTTCTTAGAAATCTTATTTAACTTCTAGATACTTTCAATTACTGATCTTCACACTCTTTTTCTTACTTTTCTTATTCACTTTTCTTAGAAATCTTATTTAACTTCTAATAACTTTCAATTACTGATCTTCACACTCTTTTTCTTACTTTTCTTATTCACTTTTCTTAGAAATCTTATTTAACTTCTAGATACTTTCAATTACTGATCTTCACACTCTTTTTCTTACTTTTCTTATTCACTTTTCTTAGAAATCTTATTTAACTTCTAGATACTTTCAATTACTGATCTTCACACTCTTTTTCTTACTTTTCTTATTCACTTTTCTTAGAAATCTTATTTAACTTCTAGATACTTTCAATTACTGATCTTCACACTCTTTTTCTTACTTTTCTTATTCACTTTTCTTAGAAATCTTATTTAACTTCTAGATACTTTCAATTACTGATCTTCACACTCTTTTTCTTACTTTTCTTATTCACTTTTCTTAGAAATCTTATTTAACTTCTAGATACTTTCAATTACTGATCTTCACACTCTTTTTCTTACTTTTCTTATTCACTTTTCTTAGAAATCTTATTTAACTTCTAGATACTTTCAATTACTGATCTTCACACTCTTTTTCTTACTTTTCTTATTCACTTTTCTTAGAAATCTTATTTAACTTCTAGATACTTTCAATTACTGATCTTCACACTCTTTTTCTTACTTTTCTTATTCACTTTTCTTAGAAATCTTATTTAACTTCTAGATACTTTCAATTACTGATCTTCACACTCTTTTTCTTACTTTTCTTATTCACTTTTCTTAGAAATCTTATTTAACTTCTAGATACTTTCAATTACTGATCTTCACACTCTTTTTCTTACTTTTCTTATTCACTTTTCTTAGAAATCTTATTTAACTTCTAATAACTTTCAATTACTGATCTTCACACTCTTTTTCTTACTTTTCTTATTCACTTTTCTTAGAAATCTTATTTAACTTCTAGATACTTTCAATTACTGATCTTCACACTCTTTTTCTTACTTTTCTTATTCACTTTTCTTAGAAATCTTATTTAACTTCTAGATACTTTCAATTACTGATCTTCACACTCTTTTTCTTACTTTTCTTATTCACTTTTCTTAGAAATCTTATTTAACTTCTAGATACTTTCAATTACTGATCTTCACACTCTTTTTCTTACTTTTCTTATTCACTTTTCTTAGAAATCTTATTTAACTTCTAGATACTTTCAATTACTGATCTTCACACTCTTTTTCTTACTTTTCTTATTCACTTTTCTTAGAAATCTTATTTAACTTCTAATAACTTTCAATTACTGATCTTCACACTCTTTTTCTTACTTTTCTTATTCACTTTTCTTAGAAATCTTATTTAACTTCTAGATACTTTCAATTACTGATCTTCACACTCTTTTTCTTACTTTTCTTATTCACTTTTCTTAGAAATCTTATTTAACTTCTAGATACTTTCAATTACTGATCTTCACACTCTTTTTCTTACTTTTCTTATTCACTTTTCTTAGAAATCTTATTTAACTTCTAGATACTTTCAATTACTGATCTTCACACTCTTTTTCTTACTTTTCTTATTCACTTTTCTTAGAAATCTTATTTAACTTCTAGATACTTTCAATTACTGATCTTCACACTCTTTTTCTTACTTTTCTTATTCACTTTTCTTAGAAATCTTATTTAACTTCTAGATACTTTCAATTACTGATCTTCACACTCTTTTTCTTACTTTTCTTATTCACTTTTCTTAGAAATCTTATTTAACTTCTAGATACTTTCAATTACTGATCTTCACACTCTTTTTCTTACTTTTCTTATTCACTTTTCTTAGAAATCTTATTTAACTTCTAGATACTTTCAATTACTGATCTTCACACTCTTTTTCTTACTTTTCTTATTCACTTTTCTTAGAAATCTTATTTAACTTCTAGATACTTTCAATTACTGATCTTCACACTCTTTTTCTTACTTTTCTTATTCACTTTTCTTAGAAATCTTATTTAACTTCTAGATACTTTCAATTACTGATCTTCACACTCTTTTTCTTACTTTTCTTATTCACTTTTCTTAGAAATCTTATTTAACTTCTAGATACTTTCAATTACTGATCTTCACACTCTTTTTCTTACTTTTCTTATTCACTTTTCTTAGAAATCTTATTTAACTTCTAGATACTTTCAATTACTGATCTTCACACTCTTTTTCTTACTTTTCTTATTCACTTTTCTTAGAAATCTTATTTAACTTCTAGATACTTTCAATTACTGATCTTCACACTCTTTTTCTTACTTTTCTTATTCACTTTTCTTAGAAATCTTATTTAACTTCTAGATACTTTCAATTACTGATCTTCACACTCTTTTTCTTACTTTTCTTATTCACTTTTCTTAGAAATCTTATTTAACTTCTAGATACTTTCAATTACTGATCTTCACACTCTTTTTCTTACTTTTCTTATTCACTTTTCTTAGAAATCTTATTTAACTTCTAGATACTTTCAATTACTGATCTTCACACTCTTTTTCTTACTTTTCTTATTAACTTTTCTTAGAAATCTTATTTAACTTCTAGATACTTTCAATTACTGATCTTCACACTCTTTTTCTTACTTTTCTTATTCACTTTTCTTAGAAATCTTATTTAACTTCTAATAACTTTCAATTACTGATCTTCACACTCTTTTTCTTACTTTTCTTATTCACTTTTCTTAGAAATCTTATTTAACTTCTAGATACTTTCAATTACTGATCTTCACACTCTTTTTCTTACTTTTCTTATTCACTTTTCTTAGAAATCTTATTTAACTTCTAGATACTTTCAATTACTGATCTTCACACTCTTTTTCTTACTTTTCTTATTCACTTTTCTTAGAAATCTTATTTAACTTCTAATAACTTTCAATTACTGATCTTCACACTCTTTTTCTTACTTTACTTATTCACTTTTCAAAATACTTATTACTTCTCAAAGCATACTGCTTAAAACTGAAATTCATCTTCTTTTCTTACTTTACTTCTTCACTTTTCAAAATACTTATTACTTCTCAAAGCATACTCCTTAAAACTGAAATTCTATCTTCTTTTCTTACTTTACTTCTTCACTTTTCAAAATACTTATTACTTCTCAAAGCATACTCCTTAAAACTCAAATTCATCTTCTTTTCTTACTTTACTTCTTCACTTTTCAAAATACTTATTACTTCTCAAAGCATACTCCTTAAAACTGAAATTCATCTTCTTTTCTTACTTTACTTATTCACTTTTCAAAATACTTTTTACTTCTCAAAGCATACTCCTTAAAACTCAAATTCATCTTCTTTTCTTACTTTACTTATTCACTTTTCAAAATACTTTTTACTTCTCAAAGCATACTCCTTAAAACTCAAATTCATCTTCTTTTCTTACTGTAATTCTTCACTTTTCAAAATACTTATTACTTCTCAAAGCATACTCCTTAAAACTGAAATTCTATCTTCTTTTCTTACTGTAATTCTTTACTTTTCAAAATACTTATTACTTCTCAAAGCATACTCCTTAAAACTGAAATTCTATCTTCTTTTCTTACTGTAATTCTTCACTTTTCAAAATACTTATTACTTCTCAAAGCATACTCCTTAAAACTGAAATTCTATCTTCTTTTCTTACTTTACTTATTCACTTTTCAAAATACTTATTACTTCTCAAAGCATACTCCTTAAAACTGAAATTCATCTTCTTTTCTTACTTTACTTATTCACTTTTCAAAATACTTATTACTTCTCAAAGCATACTCCTTAAAACTCAAATTCATCTTCTTTTCTTACTGTAATTCTTCACTTTTCAAAATACTTTTTACTTCTCAAAGCATACTCCTTAAAACTGAAATTCTATCTTCTTTTCTTACTTTACTTCTTCACTTTTCAAAATACTTATTACTTCTCAAAGCATACTCCTTAAAACTCAAATTCATCTTCTTTTCTTACTGTAATTCTTTACTTTTCAAAATACTTATTACTTCTCAAAGCATACTCCTTAAAACTCAAATTCATCTTCTTTTCTTACTGTAATTCTTCACTTTTCAAAATACTTATTACTTCTCAAAGCATACTCCTTAAAACTGAAATTCTATCTTCTTTTCTTACTGTATATCTTTACTTTTCAAAATACTTATTACTTCTCAAAGCATACTCCTTAAAACTGAAATTCTATCTTCTTTTCTTACTTTACTTCTTCACTTTTCAAAATACTTATTACTTCTCAAAGCATACTCCTTAAAACTCAAATTCATCTTCTTTTCTTACTTTACTTCTTCACTTTTCAAAATACTTATTACTTCTCAAAGCATACTCCTTAAAACTCAAATTCATCTTCTTTTCTTACTTTACTTCTTCACTTTTCAAAATACTTATTACTTCTCAAAGCATACTCCTTAAAACTGAAATTCTATCTTCTTTTCTTACTGTATATCTTTACTTTTCAAAATACTTATTACTTCTCAAAGCATACTCCTTAAAACTAAAATTCATCTTCTTTTCTTACTGTAATTCTTCACTTTTCAAAATACTTATTACTTCTCAAAGCATACTCCTTAAAACTGAAATTCTATCTTCTTTTCTTACTTTACTTCTTCACTTTTCAAAATACTTATTACTTCTCAAAGCATACTCCTTAAAACTGAAATTCTATCTTCTTTTCTTACTTTACTTCTTCACTTTTCAAAATACTTTTTACTTCTCAAAGCATACTCCTTAAAACTCAAATTCATCTTCTTTTCTTACTTTACTTCTTCACTTTTCAAAATACTTATTACTTCTCAAAGCATACTCCTTAAAACTCAAATTCATCTTCTTTTCTTACTTTACTTCTTCACTTTTCAAAATACTTATTACTTCTCAAAGCATACTCCTTAAAACTGAAATTCTATCTTCTTTTCTTACTGTAATTCTTCACTTTTCAAAATACTTATTACTTCTCAAAGCATACTCCTTAAAACTGAAATTCTATCTTCTTTTCTTACTTTACTTCTTCACTTTTCAAAATACTTATTACTTCTCAAAGCATACTCCTTAAAACTGAAATTCTATCTTCTTTTCTTACTTTACTTCTTCACTTTTCAAAATACTTATTACTTCTCAAAGCATACTCCTTAAAACTAAAATTCTATCTTCTTTTCTTACTTTACTTCTTCACTTTTCAAAATACTTATTACTTCTCAAAGCATACTCCTTAAAACTGAAATTCTATCTTCTTTTCTTACTTTACTTCTTCACTTTTCAAAATACTTATTACTTCTCAAAGCATACTCCTTAAAACTGAAATTCATCTTCTTTTCTTACTTTACTTCTTCACTTTTCAAAATACTTATTACTTCTCAAAGCATACTCCTTAAAACTGAAATTCTATCTTCTTTTCTTACTGTATATCTTTACTTTTCAAAATACTTATTACTTCTCAAAGCATACTCCTTAAAACTGAAATTCTATCTTCTTTTCTTACTTTACTTATTCACTTTTCAAAATACTTATTACTTCTCAAAGCATACTGCTTAAAACTGAAATTCATCTTCTTTTCTTACTTTACTTATTCACTTTTCAAAATACTTTTTACTTCTCAAAGCATACTCCTTAAAACTCAAATTCATCTTCTTTTCTTACTGTAATTCTTCACTTTTCAAAATACTTATTACTTCTCAAAGCATACTCCTTAAAACTGAAATTCATCTTCTTTTCTTACTTTACTTCTTCACTTTTCAAAATACTTATTACTTCTCAAAGCATACTCCTTAAAACTGAAATTCTATCTTCTTTTCTTACTGTATATCTTTACTTTTCAAAATACTTATTACTTCTCAAAGCATACTCCTTAAAACTGAAATTCTATCTTCTTTTCTTACTTTACTTATTCACTTTTCAAAATACTTATTACTTCTCAAAGCATACTGCTTAAAACTGAAATTCATCTTCTTTTCTTACTTTACTTATTCACTTTTCAAAATACTTATTACTTCTCAAAGCATACTCCTTAAAACTCAAATTCATCTTCTTTTCTTACTGTAATTCTTCACTTTTCAAAATACTTTTTACTTCTCAAAGCATACTCCTTAAAACTGAAATTCTATCTTCTTTTCTTACTTTACTTCTTCACTTTTCAAAATACTTATTACTTCTCAAAGCATACTCCTTAAAACTCAAATTCATCTTCTTTTCTTACTGTAATTCTTTACTTTTCAAAATACTTATTACTTCTCAAAGCATACTCCTTAAAACTAAAATTCATCTTCTTTTCTTACTGTAATTCTTCACTTTTCAAAATACTTATTACTTCTCAAAGCATACTCCTTAAAACTGAAATTCTATCTTCTTTTCTTACTGTATATCTTTACTTTTCAAAATACTTATTACTTCTCAAAGCATACTCCTTAAAACTCAAATTCATCTTCTTTTCTTACTTTACTTCTTCACTTTTCAAAATACTTATTACTTCTCAAAGCATACTCCTTAAAACTCAAATTCATCTTCTTTTCTTACTTTACTTCTTCACTTTTCAAAATACTTATTACTTCTCAAAGCATACTCCTTAAAACTCAAATTCATCTTCTTTTCTTACTTTACTTCTTCACTTTTCAAAATACTTATTACTTCTCAAAGCATACTCCTTAAAACTGAAATTCTATCTTCTTTTCTTACTGTATATCTTTACTTTTCAAAATACTTATTACTTCTCAAAGCATACTCCTTAAAACTAAAATTCATCTTCTTTTCTTACTGTAATTCTTCACTTTTCAAAATACTTATTACTTCTCAAAGCATACTCCTTAAAACTGAAATTCTATCTTCTTTTCTTACTTTACTTCTTCACTTTTCAAAATACTTATTACTTCTCAAAGCATACTCCTTAAAACTGAAATTCTATCTTCTTTTCTTACTTTACTTCTTCACTTTTCAAAATACTTTTTACTTCTCAAAGCATACTCCTTAAAACTCAAATTCATCTTCTTTTCTTACTTTACTTCTTCACTTTTCAAAATACTTATTACTTCTCAAAGCATACTCCTTAAAACTGAAATTCTATCTTCTTTTCTTACTTTACTTCTTCACTTTTCAAAATACTTATTACTTCTCAAAGCATACTCCTTAAAACTGAAATTCATCTTCTTTTCTTACTTTACTCATTCACTTTTCAAAATACTTATTACTTCTCAAAGCATACTCCTTAAAACTGAAATTCATCTTCTTTTCTTACTTTACTTCTTCACTTTTCAAAATACTTATTACTTCTCAAAGCATACTCCTTAAAACTCAAATTCATCTTCTTTTCTTACTGTAATTCTTCACTTTTCAAAATACTTATTACTTCTCAAAGCATACTCCTTAAAACTGAAATTCATCTTCTTTTCTTACTTTACTTCTTCACTTTTCAAAATACTTATTACTTCTCAAAGCATACTCCTTAAAACTGAAATTCTATCTTCTTTTCTTACTTTACTTCTTCACTTTTCAAAATACTTATTACTTCTCAAAGCATACTCCTTAAAACTGAAATTCTATCTTCTTTTCTTACTTTACTTATTCACTTTTCAAAATACTTATTACTTCTCAAAGCATACTCCTTAAAACTCAAATTCATCTTCTTTTCTTACTGTAATTCTTCACTTTTCAAAATACTTATTACTTCTCAAAGCATACTCCTTAAAACTCAAATTCATCTTCTTTTCTTACTGTAATTCTTCACTTTTCAAAATACTTTTTACTTCTCAAAGCATACTCCTTAAAACTGAAATTCTATCTTCTTTTCTTACTTTACTTCTTCACTTTTCAAAATACTTATTACTTCTCAAAGCATACTCCTTAAAACTCAAATTCATCTTCTTTTCTTACTGTAATTCTTTACTTTTCAAAATACTTATTACTTCTCAAAGCATACTCCTTAAAACTAAAATTCATCTTCTTTTCTTACTGTAATTCTTCACTTTTCAAAATACTTATTACTTCTCAAAGCATACTCCTTAAAACTGAAATTCTATCTTCTTTTCTTACTGTATATCTTTACTTTTCAAAATACTTATTACTTCTCAAAGCATACTCCTTAAAACTGAAATTCTATCTTCTTTTCTTACTTTACTTCTTCACTTTTCAAAATACTTATTACTTCTCAAAGCATACTCCTTAAAACTGAAATTCTATCTTCTTTTCTTACTTTACTTCTTCACTTTTCAAAATACTTATTACTTCTCAAAGCATACTCCTTAAAACTCAAATTCATCTTCTTTTCTTACTTTACTTCTTCACTTTTCAAAATACTTATTACTTCTCAAAGCATACTCCTTAAAACTCAAATTCTATCTTCTTTTCTTACTGTATATCTTTACTTTTCAAAATACTTATTACTTCTCAAAGCATACTCCTTAAAACTGAAATTCATCTTCTTTTCTTACTTTACTTCTTCACTTTTCAAAATACTTATTACTTCTCAAAGCATACTCCTTAAAACTCAAATTCATCTTCTTTTCTTACTTTACTTCTTCACTTTTCAAAATACTTATTACTTCTCAAAGCATACTCCTTAAAACTCAAATTCATCTTCTTTTCTTACTGTAATTCTTCACTTTTCAAAATACTTATTACTTCTCAAAGCATACTCCTTAAAACTGAAATTCATCTTCTTTTCTTACTTTACTTCTTCACTTTTCAAAATACTTATTACTTCTCAAAGCATACTCCTTAAAACTGAAATTCTATCTTCTTTTCTTACTTTACTTCTTCACTTTTCAAAATACTTATTACTTCTCAAAGCATACTCCTTAAAACTGAAATTCTATCTTCTTTTCTTACTTTACTTATTCACTTTTCAAAATACTTATTACTTCTCAAAGCATACTCCTTAAAACTCAAATTCATCTTCTTTTCTTACTGTAATTCTTCACTTTTCAAAATACTTATTACTTCTCAAAGCATACTCCTTAAAACTCAAATTCATCTTCTTTTCTTACTGTAATTCTTCACTTTTCAAAATACTTTTTACTTCTCAAAGCATACTCCTTAAAACTGAAATTCTATCTTCTTTTCTTACTTTACTTCTTCACTTTTCAAAATACTTATTACTTCTCAAAGCATACTCCTTAAAACTCAAATTCATCTTCTTTTCTTACTGTAATTCTTTACTTTTCAAAATACTTATTACTTCTCAAAGCATACTCCTTAAAACTAAAATTCATCTTCTTTTCTTACTGTAATTCTTCACTTTTCAAAATACTTATTACTTCTCAAAGCATACTCCTTAAAACTGAAATTCTATCTTCTTTTCTTACTGTATATCTTTACTTTTCAAAATACTTATTACTTCTCAAAGCATACTCCTTAAAACTGAAATTCTATCTTCTTTTCTTACTTTACTTCTTCACTTTTCAAAATACTTATTACTTCTCAAAGCATACTCCTTAAAACTGAAATTCTATCTTCTTTTCTTACTTTACTTCTTCACTTTTCAAAATACTTATTACTTCTCAAAGCATACTCCTTAAAACTCAAATTCATCTTCTTTTCTTACTTTACTTCTTCACTTTTCAAAATACTTATTACTTCTCAAAGCATACTCCTTAAAACTCAAATTCTATCTTCTTTTCTTACTGTATATCTTTACTTTTCAAAATACTTATTACTTCTCAAAGCATACTCCTTAAAACTGAAATTCATCTTCTTTTCTTACTTTACTTCTTCACTTTTCAAAATACTTATTACTTCTCAAAGCATACTCCTTAAAACTCAAATTCATCTTCTTTTCTTACTTTACTTCTTCACTTTTCAAAATACTTATTACTTCTCAAAGCATACTCCTTAAAACTAAAATTCATCTTCTTTTCTTACTGTAATTCTTCACTTTTCAAAATACTTATTACTTCTCAAAGCATACTCCTTAAAACTGAAATTCTATCTTCTTTTCTTACTTTACTTCTTCACTTTTCAAAATACTTATTACTTCTCAAAGCATACTGCTTAAAACTGAAATTCTATCTTCTTTTCTTACTTTACTCATTCACTTTTCAAAATACTTATTACTTCTCAAAGCATACTCCTTAAAACTCAAATTCATCTTCTTTTCTTACTGTAATTCTTCACTTTTCAAAATACTTATTACTTCTCAAAGCATACTCCTTAAAACTCAAATTCATCTTCTTTTCTTACTTTACTTCTTTACTTTTCAAAATACTTATTACTTCTCAAAGCATACTCCTTAAAACTGAAATTCATCTTCTTTTCTTACTTTACTTATTCACTTTTCAAAATACTTATTACTTCTCAAAGCATACTCCTTAAAACTGAAATTCTATCTTCTTTTCTTACTTTACTTCTTCACTTTTCAAAATACTTATTACTTCTCAAAGCATACTCCTTAAAACTGAAATTCTATCTTCTTTTCTTACTTTACTTCTTCACTTTTCAAAATACTTATTACTTCTCAAAGCATACTCCTTAAAACTCAAATTCATCTTCTTTTCTTACTTTACTTCTTCACTTTTCAAAATACTTATTACTTCTCAAAGCATACTCCTTAAAACTGAAATTCATCTTCTTTTCTTACTTTACTTATTCACTTTTCAAAATACTTATTACTTCTCAAAGCATACTCTTAAAACTGAAATTATCTTCTTTTCTTACTTTACTTTTCACTTTTCAAAATACTTATTACTTCTCAAAGCATACTCCTTAAAACTGAAATTCATCTTCTTTTCTTACTTTACTTATTCACTTTTCAAAATACTTATTACTTCTCAAAGCATACTCCTTAAAACTGAAATTCTATCTTCTTTTCTTACTTTACTTCTTCACTTTTCAAAATACTTATTACTTCTCAAAGCATACTCCTTAAAACTGAAATTCTATCTTCTTTTCTTACTTTACTTCTTCACTTTTCAAAATACTTATTACTTCTCAAAGCATACTCCTTAAAACTGAAATTCTATCTTCTTTTCTTACTTTACTTCTTCACTTTTCAAAATACTTATTACTTCTCAAAGCATACTCCTTAAAACTGAAATTCATCTTCTTTTCTTACTTTACTTCTTCACTTTTCAAAATACTTATTACTTCTCAAAGCATACTCCTTAAAACTCAAATTCATCTTCTTTTCTTACTTTACTTCTTCACTTTTCAAAATACTTATTACTTCTCAAAGCATACTCCTTAAAACTGAAATTCTATCTTCTTTTCTTACTTTACTTATTCACTTTTCAAAATACTTATTACTTCTCAAAGCATACTCCTTAAAACTGAAATTCTATCTTCTTTTCTTACTTTACTTCTTCACTTTTCAAAATACTTATTACTTCTCAAAGCATACTCCTTAAAACTCAAATTCATCTTCTTTTCTTACTTTACTTCTTCACTTTTCAAAATACTTATTACTTCTCAAAGCATACTCCTTAAAACTGAAATTCTATCTTCTTTTCTTACTTTACTTCTTCACTTTTCAAAATACTTATTACTTCTCAAAGCATACTCCTTAAAACTGAAATTCTATCTTCTTTTCTTACTTTACTTATTCACTTTTCAAAATACTTATTACTTCTCAAAGCATACTCCTTAAAACTGAAATTATCTTCTTTTCTTACTTTACTTATTCACTTTTCAAAATACTTATTACTTCTCAAAGCATACTCCTTAAAACTGAAATTCATCTTCTTTTCTTACTTTACTTCTTCACTTTTCAAAATACTTATTACTTCTCAAAGCATACTCCTTAAAACTCAAATTCATCTTCTTTTCTTACTTTACTTCTTCACTTTTCAAAATACTTATTACTTCTCAAAGCATACTCCTTAAAACTGAAATTCTATCTTCTTTTCTTACTGTATATCTTTACTTTTCAAAATACTTATTACTTCTCAAAGCATACTCCTTAAAACTCAAATTCATCTTCTTTTCTTACTGTAATTCTTCACTTTTCAAAATACTTTTTACTTCTCAAAGCATACTCCTTAAAACTGAAATTCTATCTTCTTTTCTTACTTTACTTCTTCACTTTTCAAAATACTTATTACTTCTCAAAGCATACTCCTTAAAACTCAAATTCATCTTCTTTTCTTACTTTACTTCTTCACTTTTCAAAATACTTATTACTTCTCAAAGCATACTCCTTAAAACTGAAATTCATCTTCTTTTCTTACTGTACTATCTTCACTTTTCAAAATACTTATTACTTCTCAAAGCATACTCCTTAAAACTAAAATTCATCTTCTTTTCTTACTGTACTTCTTCACTTTTCAAAATACTTATTACTTCTCAAAGCATACTCCTTAAAACTGAAATTCTATCTTCTTTTCTTACTTTACTTCTTCACTTTTCAAAATACTTATTACTTCTCAAAGCATACTCCTTAAAACTGAAATTCTATCTTCTTTTCTTACTTTACTTCTTCACTTTTCAAAATACTTTTTACTTCTCAAAGCATACTCCTTAAAACTGAAATTCATCTTCTTTTCTTACTTTACTTATTCACTTTTCAAAATACTTATTACTTCTCAAAGCATACTCCTTAAAACTCAAATTCATCTTCTTTTCTTACTTTACTTCTTCACTTTTCAAAATACTTATTACTTCTCAAAGCATACTCCTTAAAACTCAAATTCATCTTCTTTTCTTACTGTATATTTTCACTTTTCAAAATACTTTTTACTTCTCAAAGCATACTCCTTAAAACTGAAATTCATCTTCTTTTCTTACTTTACTTCTTCACTTTTCAAAATACTTATTACTTCTCAAAGCATACTCCTTAAAACTCAAATTCATCTTCTTTTCTTACTTTACTTCTTCACTTTTCAAAATACTTATTACTTCTCAAAGCATACTCCTTAAAACTGAAATTCTATCTTCTTTTCTTACTTATATTATTCACTTTTCAAAATACTTATTACTTCTCAAAGCATACTCCTTAAAACTAAAATTCATCTTCTTTTCTTACTTTACTTATTCACTTTTCAAAATACTTTTTACTTCTCAAAGCATACTCCTTAAAACTCAAATTCATCTTCTTTTCTTACTTTACTTCTTCACTTTTCAAAATACTTATTACTTCTCAAAGCATACTCCTTAAAACTGAAATTCTATCTTCTTTTCTTACTGTATATCTTTACTTTTCAAAATACTTATTACTTCTCAAAGCATACTGCTTAAAACTGAAATTCTATCTTCTTTTCTTACTTTACTTCTTCACTTTTCAAAATACTTATTACTTCTCAAAGCATACTCCTTAAAACTGAAATTCTATCTTCTTTTCTTACTTTACTTCTTCACTTTTCAAAATACTTATTACTTCTCAAAGCATACTCCTTAAAACTGAAATTCTATCTTCTTTTCTTACTTTACTTCTTCACTTTTCAAAATACTTATTACTTCTCAAAGCATACTCCTTAAAACTCAAATTCATCTTCTTTTCTTACTGTAATTCTTCACTTTTCAAAATACTTATTACTTCTCAAAGCATACTCCTTAAAACTCAAATTCTATCTTCTTTTCTTACTGTATATCTTTACTTTTCAAAATACTTATTACTTCTCAAAGCATACTCCTTAAAACTGAAATTCATCTTCTTTTCTTACTTTACTTCTTCACTTTTCAAAATACTTATTACTTCTCAAAGCATACTCCTTAAAACTCAAATTCATCTTCTTTTCTTACTTTACTTCTTCACTTTTCAAAATACTTATTACTTCTCAAAGCATACTCCTTAAAACTCAAATTCATCTTCTTTTCTTACTTTACTTCTTCACTTTTCAAAATACTTATTACTTCTCAAAGCATACTCCTTAAAACTCAAATTCATCTTCTTTTCTTACTTTACTTCTTCACTTTTCAAAATACTTATTACTTCTCAAAGCATACTCCTTAAAACTGAAATTCTATCTTCTTTTCTTACTGTATATCTTTACTTTTCAAAATACTTATTACTTCTCAAAGCATACTCCTTAAAACTAAAATTCATCTTCTTTTCTTACTGTAATTCTTCACTTTTCAAAATACTTATTACTTCTCAAAGCATACTCCTTAAAACTGAAATTCTATCTTCTTTTCTTACTTTACTTCTTCACTTTTCAAAATACTTATTACTTCTCAAAGCATACTCCTTAAAACTGAAATTCTATCTTCTTTTCTTACTTTACTTCTTCACTTTTCAAAATACTTTTTACTTCTCAAAGCATACTCCTTAAAACTCAAATTCATCTTCTTTTCTTACTTTACTTCTTCACTTTTCAAAATACTTATTACTTCTCAAAGCATACTCCTTAAAACTGAAATTCTATCTTCTTTTCTTACTTTACTTCTTCACTTTTCAAAATACTTATTACTTCTCAAAGCATACTCCTTAAAACTGAAATTCATCTTCTTTTCTTACTTTACTTATTCACTTTTCAAAATACTTATTACTTCTCAAAGCATACTCCTTAAAACTGAAATTCATCTTCTTTTCTTACTTTACTTCTTCACTTTTCAAAATACTTATTACTTCTCAAAGCATACTCCTTAAAACTAAAATTCATCTTCTTTTCTTACTGTAATTCTTCACTTTTCAAAATACTTATTACTTCTCAAAGCATACTCCTTAAAACTGAAATTCATCTTCTTTTCTTACTTACTTCTTCACTTTTCAAAATACTTATTACTTCTCAAAGCATACTCCTTAAAACTGAAATTCTATCTTCTTTTCTTACTTTACTTCTTCACTTTTCAAAATACTTATTACTTCTCAAAGCATACTCCTTAAAACTGAAATTCATCTTCTTTTCTTACTTTACTTATTCACTTTTCAAAATACTTATTACTTCTCAAAGCATACTCCTTAAAACTCAAATTCATCTTCTTTTCTTACTTTACTTCTTCACTTTTCAAAATACTTATTACTTCTCAAAGCATACTCCTTAAAACTCAAATTCATCTTCTTTTCTTACTTTACTTCTTCACTTTTCAAAATACTTATTACTTCTCAAAGCATACTCCTTAAAACTCAAATTCATCTTCTTTTCTTACTGTTACTTCTTCACTTTTCAAAATACTTATTACTTCTCAAAGCATACTCCTTAAAACTGAAATTCTATCTTCTTTTCTTACTTTACTTCTTCACTTTTCAAAATACTTATTACTTCTCAAAGCATACTCCTTAAAACTGAAATTCATCTTCTTTTCTTACTTTACTTCTTCACTTTTCAAAATACTTATTACTTCTCAAAGCATACTCCTTAAAACTGAAATTCATCTTCTTTTCTTACTTTACTTCTTCACTTTTCAAAATACTTATTACTTCTCAAAGCATACTCCTTAAAACTCAAATTCATCTTCTTTTCTTACTTTACTTCTTCACTTTTCAAAATACTTATTACTTCTCAAAGCATACTCCTTAAAACTGAAATTCTATCTTCTTTTCTTACTTTACTTCTTCACTTTTCAAAATACTTATTACTTCTCAAAGCATACTCCTTAAAACTGAAATTCATCTTCTTTTCTTACTTTACTTATTCACTTTTCAAAATACTTATTACTTCTCAAAGCATACTCCTTAAAACTGAAATTCATCTTCTTTTCTTACTTTACTTCTTCACTTTTCAAAATACTTATTACTTCTCAAAGCATACTCCTTAAAACTGAAATTCTGTAATTCTTCTTCTTTTCTTACTTTACTTATTCACACTTCAAAGCATTCTTAAAAAAATCTACTTATTACTTCTTTTCAAAAGCTTATTACTTCTCAAATACTCCTTAAAACTGAAATTCATCTTCTTTTCTTACTTTACTTATTCACTTTTCAAAATACTTATTACTTCTCAAAGCATACTCCTTAAAACTCAAATTCATCTTCTTTTCTTACTGTAATTCTTCACTTTTCAAAATACTTTTTACTTCTCAAAGCATACTCCTTAAAACTGAAATTCTATCTTCTTTTCTTACTTTACTTCTTCACTTTTCAAAATACTTATTACTTCTCAAAGCATACTCCTTAAAACTCAAATTCATCTTCTTTTCTTACTGTAATTCTTTACTTTTCAAAATACTTATTACTTCTCAAAGCATACTCCTTAAAACTAAAATTCATCTTCTTTTCTTACTGTAATTCTTCACTTTTCAAAATACTTATTACTTCTCAAAGCATACTCCTTAAAACTGAAATTCTATCTTCTTTTCTTACTGTATATCTTTACTTTTCAAAATACTTATTACTTCTCAAAGCATACTCCTTAAAACTCAAATTCATCTTCTTTTCTTACTTTACTTATTCACTTTTCAAAATACTTATTACTTCTCAAAGCATACTCCTTAAAACTGAAATTCTATCTTCTTTTCTTACTGTATATCTTTACTTTTCAAAATACTTATTACTTCTCAAAGCATACTCCTTAAAACTGAAATTCATCTTCTTTTCTTACTTTACTTCTTCACTTTTCAAAATACTTATTACTTCTCAAAGCATACTCCTTAAAACTCAAATTCATCTTCTTTTCTTACTTTACTTCTTCACTTTTCAAAATACTTATTACTTCTCAAAGCATACTCCTTAAAACTGAAATTCTATCTTCTTTTCTTACTTTACTTCTTCACTTTTCAAAATACTTATTACTTCTCAAAGCATACTCCTTAAAACTGAAATTCTATCTTCTTTTCTTACTGTATATCTTTACTTTTCAAAATACTTATTACTTCTCAAAGCATACTCCTTAAAACTGAAATTCTATCTTCTTTTCTTACTGTATATCTTTACTTTTCAAAATACTTATTACTTCTCAAAGCATACTGCTTAAAACTGAAATTCTATCTTCTTTTCTTACTTTACTCATTCACTTTTCAAAATACTTATTACTTCTCAAAGCATACTCCTTAAAACTCAAATTCATCTTCTTTTCTTACTGTATATCTTTACTTTTCAAAATACTTATTACTTCTCAAAGCATACTCCTTAAAACTGAAATTCATCTTCTTTTCTTACTTTACTTATTCACTTTTCAAAATACTTATTACTTCTCAAAGCATACTCCTTAAAACTGAAATTCTATCTTCTTTTCTTACTTTACTTCTTCACTTTTCAAAATACTTATTACTTCTCAAAGCATACTCCTTAAAACTGAAATTCTATCTTCTTTTCTTACTTTACTTCTTCACTTTTCAAAATACTTATTACTTCTCAAAGCATACTCCTTAAAACTCAAATTCTATCTTCTTTTCTTACTTTACTTCTTCACTTTTCAAAATACTTATTACTTCTCAAAGCATACTCCTTAAAACTGAAATTCATCTTCTTTTCTTACTTTACTTATTCACTTTTCAAAATACTTTTTACTTCTCAAAGCATACTCCTTAAAACTCAAATTCATCTTCTTTTCTTACTTTACTTATTCACTTTTCAAAATACTTTTTACTTCTCAAAGCATACTCCTTAAAACTCAAATTCATCTTCTTTTCTTACTGTAATTCTTCACTTTTCAAAATACTTATTACTTCTCAAAGCATACTCCTTAAAACTAAAATTCATCTTCTTTTCTTACTGTATATCTTTACTTTTCAAAATACTTATTACTTCTCAAAGCATACTCCTTAAAACTGAAATTCTATCTTCTTTTCTTACTTTACTTCTTCACTTTTCAAAATACTTATTACTTCTCAAAGCATACTCCTTAAAACTGAAATTCATCTTCTTTTCTTACTTTACTTATTCACTTTTCAAAATACTTTTTACTTCTCAAAGCATACTCCTTAAAACTCAAATTCATCTTCTTTTCTTACTGTAATTCTTCACTTTTCAAAATACTTATTACTTCTCAAAGCATACTCCTTAAAACTGAAATTCTATCTTCTTTTCTTACTGTATATCTTTACTTTTCAAAATACTTATTACTTCTCAAAGCATACTCCTTAAAACTGAAATTCTATCTTCTTTTCTTACTTTACTTATTCACTTTTCAAAATACTTATTACTTCTCAAAGCATACTCCTTAAAACTGAAATTCATCTTCTTTTCTTACTTTACTTATTCACTTTTCAAAATACTTTTTACTTCTCAAAGCATACTCCTTAAAACTCAAATTCATCTTCTTTTCTTACTTTACTTCTTCACTTTTCAAAATACTTATTACTTCTCAAAGCATACTCCTTAAAACTCAAATTCATCTTCTTTTCTTACTGTAATTCTTCACTTTTCAAAATACTTATTACTTCTCAAAGCATACTCCTTAAAACTCAAATTCATCTTCTTTTCTTACTTTACTTCTTCACTTTTCAAAATACTTATTACTTCTCAAAGCATACTCCTTAAAACTCAAATTCATCTTCTTTTCTTACTGTAATTCTTCACTTTTCAAAATACTTATTACTTCTCAAAGCATACTCCTTAAAACTGAAATTCATCTTCTTTTCTTACTTTACTTATTCACTTTTCAAAATACTTATTACTTCTCAAAGCATACTCCTTAAAACTAAAATTCATCTTCTTTTCTTACTTTACTTCTTCACTTTTCAAAATACTTATTACTTCTCAAAGCATACTCCTTAAAACTGAAATTCTATCTTCTTTTCTTACTGTATATCTTTACTTTTCAAAATACTTATTACTTCTCAAAGCATACTCCTTAAAACTGAAATTCATCTTCTTTTCTTACTTTACTTCTTCACTTTTCAAAATACTTATTACTTCTCAAAGCATACTCCTTAAAACTCAAATTCTATCTTCTTTTCTTACTGTATATCTTTACTTTTCAAAATACTTATTACTTCTCAAAGCATACTCCTTAAAACTGAAATTCATCTTCTTTTCTTACTTTACTTCTTCACTTTTCAAAATACTTATTACTTCTCAAAGCATACTCCTTAAAACTCAAATTCATCTTCTTTTCTTACTTTACTTCTTCACTTTTCAAAATACTTATTACTTCTCAAAGCATACTCCTTAAAACTCAAATTCATCTTCTTTTCTTACTTTACTTCTTCACTTTTCAAAATACTTATTACTTCTCAAAGCATACTCCTTAAAACTGAAATTCTATCTTCTTTTCTTACTGTATATCTTTACTTTTCAAAATACTTATTACTTCTCAAAGCATACTCCTTAAAACTAAAATTCATCTTCTTTTCTTACTGTAATTCTTCACTTTTCAAAATACTTATTACTTCTCAAAGCATACTCCTTAAAACTGAAATTCTATCTTCTTTTCTTACTTTACTTCTTCACTTTTCAAAATACTTATTACTTCTCAAAGCATACTCCTTAAAACTAAATTCATCTTCTTTTCTTACTTTACTTCTTCACTTTTCAAAATACTTATTACTTCTCAAAGCATACTCCTTAAAACTGAAATTCTATCTTCTTTTCTTACTGTATATCTTTACTTTTCAAAATACTTATTACTTCTCAAAGCATACTCCTTAAAACTGAAATTCTATCTTCTTTTCTTACTTTACTTCTTCACTTTTCAAAATACTTATTACTTCTCAAAGCATACTCCTTAAAACTGAAATTCTATCTTCTTTTCTTACTTTACTTCTTCACTTTTCAAAATACTTATTACTTCTCAAAGCATACTCCTTAAAACTGAAATTCTATCTTCTTTTCTTACTGTATATCTTTACTTTTCAAAATACTTATTACTTCTCAAAGCATACTCCTTAAAACTGAAATTCTATCTTCTTTTCTTACTGTATATCTTTACTTTTCAAAATACTTATTACTTCTCAAAGCATACTCCTTAAAACTGAAATTCATCTTCTTTTCTTACTTTACTTCTTCACTTTTCAAAATACTTATTACTTCTCAAAGCATACTCCTTAAAACTGAAATTCTATCTTCTTTTCTTACTTTAATTCTTCACTTTTCAAAATACTTATTACTTCTCAAAGCATACTCCTTAAAACTGAAATTCTATCTTCTTTTCTTACTTTACTTCTTCACTTTTCAAAATACTTATTACTTCTCAAAGCATACTCCTTAAAACTCAAATTCTATCTTCTTTTCTTACTTTACTTCTTCACTTTTCAAAATACTTATTACTTCTCAAAGCATACTCCTTAAAACTGAAATTCTATCTTCTTTTCTTACTTTACTTCTTCACTTTTCAAAATACTTATTACTTCTCAAAGCATACTCCTTAAAACTCAAATTCATCTTCTTTTCTTACTGTAATTCTTCACTTTTCAAAATACTTATTACTTCTCAAAGCATACTCCTTAAAACTCAAATTCTTTCTTCTTTTCTTACTTTACTTCTTCACTTTTCAAAATACTTATTACTTCTCAAAGCATACTCCTTAAAACTCAAATTCATCTTCTTTTCTTACTTTACTTCTTCACTTTTCAAAATACTTATTACTTCTCAAAGCATACTCCTTAAAACTCAAATTCATCTTCTTTTCTTACTGTAATTCTTCACTTTTCAAAATACTTATTACTTCTCAAAGCATACTCCTTAAAACTGAAATTCATCTTCTTTTCTTACTTTACTTATTCACTTTTCAAAATACTTTTTACTTCTCAAAGCATACTCCTTAAAACTCAAATTCATCTTCTTTTCTTACTTTACTTCTTCACTTTTCAAAATACTTATTACTTCTCAAAGCATACTCCTTAAAACTCAAATTCATCTTCTTTTCTTACTGTAATTCTTCACTTTTCAAAATACTTATTACTTCTCAAAGCATACTCCTTAAAACTCAAATTCATCTTCTTTTCTTACTTTACTTCTTCACTTTTCAAAATACTTATTACTTCTCAAAGCATACTCCTTAAAACTCAAATTCTATCTTCTTTTCTTACTTTACTTCTTCACTTTTCAAAATACTTATTACTTCTCAAAGCATACTCCTTAAAACTGAAATTCTATCTTCTTTTCTTACTGTATATCTTTACTTTTCAAAATACTTATTACTTCTCAAAGCATACTCCTTAAAACTCAAATTCATCTTCTTTTCTTACTGTAATTCTTCACTTTTCAAAATACTTATTACTTCTCAAAGCATACTCCTTAAAACTCAAATTCATCTTCTTTTCTTACTTTACTTCTTCACTTTTCAAAATACTTATTACTTCTCAAAGCATACTCCTTAAAACTGAAATTCTATCTTCTTTTCTTACTGTATATCTTTACTTTTCAAAATACTTATTACTTCTCAAAGCATACTCCTTAAAACTGAAATTCATCTTCTTTTCTTACTTTACTTCTTCACTTTTCAAAATACTTATTACTTCTCAAAGCATACTCCTTAAAACTGAAATTCTATCTTCTTTTCTTACTTTACTTCTTCACTTTTCAAAATACTTATTACTTCTCAAAGCATACTCCTTAAAACTGAAATTCTATCTTCTTTTCTTACTGTATATCTTTACTTTTCAAAATACTTATTACTTCTCAAAGCATACTCCTTAAAACTGAAATTCTATCTTCTTTTCTTACTTTACTTCTTCACTTTTCAAAATACTTATTACTTCTCAAAGCATACTCCTTAAAACTCAAATTCTTTCTTCTTTTCTTACTTTACTTCTTCACTTTTCAAAATACTTATTACTTCTCAAAGCATACTCCTTAAAACTGAAATTCTATCTTCTTTTCTTACTTTAATTCTTCACTTTTCAAAATACTTATTACTTCTCAAAGCATACTCCTTAAAACTCAAATTCATCTTCTTTTCTTACTGTAATTCTTCACTTTTCAAAATACTTATTACTTCTCAAAGCATACTCCTTAAAACTGAAATTCATCTTCTTTTCTTACTTTACTTATTCACTTTTCAAAATACTTATTACTTCTCAAAGCATACTCCTTAAAACTAAAATTCATCTTCTTTTCTTACTTTACTTCTTCACTTTTCAAAATACTTATTACTTCTCAAAGCATACTCCTTAAAACTCAAATTCATCTTCTTTTCTTACTTTACTTATTCACTTTTCAAAATACTTTTTACTTCTCAAAGCATACTCCTTAAAACTGAAATTCTATCTTCTTTTCTTACTTTACTTCTTCACTTTTCAAAATACTTATTACTTCTCAAAGCATACTCCTTAAAACTCAAATTCATCTTCTTTTCTTACTTTACTTATTCACTTTTCAAAATACTTATTACTTCTCAAAGCATACTCCTTAAAACTAAAATTCATCTTCTTTTCTTACTTTACTTATTCACTTTTCAAAATACTTATTACTTCTCAAAGCATACTCCTTAAAACTAAAATTCATCTTCTTTTCTTACTTTACTTCTTCACTTTTCAAAATACTTATTACTTCTCAAAGCATACTCCTTAAAACTCAAATTCATCTTCTTTTCTTACTTTACTTCTTCACTTTTCAAAATACTTATTACTTCTCAAAGCATACTCCTTAAAACTGAAATTCTATCTTCTTTTCTTACTGTATATCTTTACTTTTCAAAATACTTATTACTTCTCAAAGCATACTCCTTAAAACTCAAATTCATCTTCTTTTCTTACTGTAATTCTTCACTTTTCAAAATACTTATTACTTCTCAAAGCATACTCCTTAAAACTGAAATTCTATCTTCTTTTCTTACTGTATATCTTTACTTTTCAAAATACTTATTACTTCTCAAAGCATACTCCTTAAAACTAAATTCATCTTCTTTTCTTACTTTACTTATTCACTTTTCAAAATACTTATTACTTCTCAAAGCATACTCCTTAAAACTAAAATTCATCTTCTTTTCTTACTTTACTTCTTCACTTTTCAAAATACTTATTACTTCTCAAAGCATACTCCTTAAAACTGAAATTCATCTTCTTTTCTTACTTTACTTCTTCACTTTTCAAAATACTTATTACTTCTCAAAGCATACTCCTTAAAACTGAAATTCATCTTCTTTTCTTACTTTACTTCTTCACTTTTCAAAATACTTATTACTTCTCAAAGCATACTCCTTAAAACTGAAATTCTATCTTCTTTTCTTACTGTATATCTTTACTTTTCAAAATACTTATTACTTCTCAAAGCATACTCCTTAAAACTGAAATTCATCTTCTTTTCTTACTGTATATCTTTACTTTTCAAAATACTTATTACTTCTCAAAGCATACTCCTTAAAACTCAAATTCATCTTCTTTTCTTACTTTACTTCTTCACTTTTCAAAATACTTATTACTTCTCAAAGCATACTCCTTAAAACTGAAATTCTATCTTCTTTTCTTACTGTATATCTTTACTTTTCAAAATACTTATTACTTCTCAAAGCATACTCCTTAAAACTAAAATTCATCTTCTTTTCTTACTGTAATTCTTCACTTTTCAAAATACTTATTACTTCTCAAAGCATACTCCTTAAAACTGAAATTCATCTTCTTTTCTTACTTTACTTCTTCACTTTTCAAAATACTTATTACTTCTCAAAGCATACTCCTTAAAACTGAAATTCTATCTTCTTTTCTTACTGTATATCTTTACTTTTCAAAATACTTATTACTTCTCAAAGCATACTGCTTAAAACTGAAATTCATCTTCTTTTCTTACTTTACTTATTCACTTTTCAAAATACTTTTTACTTCTCAAAGCATACTCCTTAAAACTGAAATTCTATCTTCTTTTCTTACTTTACTTCTTCACTTTTCAAAATACTTATTACTTCTCAAAGCATACTCCTTAAAACTGAAATTCATCTTCTTTTCTTACTTTACTTCTTCACTTTTCAAAATACTTATTACTTCTCAAAGCATACTCCTTAAAACTGAAATTCTATCTTCTTTTCTTACTTTACTTCTTCACTTTTCAAAATACTTATTACTTCTCAAAGCATACTCCTTAAAACTGAAATTCTATCTTCTTTTCTTACTTTACTTCTTCACTTTTCAAAATACTTATTACTTCTCAAAGCATACTGCTTAAAACTGAAATTCATCTTCTTTTCTTACTTTACTTATTCACTTTTCAAAATACTTATTACTTCTCAAAGCATACTCCTTAAAACTGAAATTCATCTTCTTTTCTTACTTTACTTATTCACTTTTCAAAATACTTATTACTTCTCAAAGCATACTCCTTAAAACTAAATTCATCTTCTTTTCTTACTTTACTTCTTCACTTTTCAAAATACTTATTACTTCTCAAAGCATACTCCTTAAAACTCAAATTCATCTTCTTTTCTTACTGTAATTCTTCACTTTTCAAAATACTTTTTACTTCTCAAAGCATACTCCTTAAAACTCAAATTCTTTCTTCTTTTCTTACTTTACTTCTTTACTTTTCAAAATACTTATTACTTCTCAAAGCATACTCCTTAAAACTAAATTCATCTTCTTTTCTTACTTTACTTATTCACTTTTCAAAATACTTATTACTTCTCAAAGCATACTCCTTAAAACTGAAATTCATCTTCTTTTCTTACTTTACTTCTTCACTTTTCAAAATACTTATTACTTCTCAAAGCATACTCCTTAAAACTGAAATTCTATCTTCTTTTCTTACTTTACTTCTTCACTTTTCAAAATACTTATTACTTCTCAAAGCATACTCCTTAAAACTGAAATTCATCTTCTTTTCTTACTTTACTTCTTCACTTTTCAAAATACTTATTACTTCTCAAAGCATACTCCTTAAAACTGAAATTCTATCTTCTTTTCTTACTGTATATCTTTACTTTTCAAAATACTTATTACTTCTCAAAGCATACTCCTTAAAACTGAAATTCTATCTTCTTTTCTTACTTTACTTATTCACTTTTCAAAATACTTATTACTTCTCAAAGCATACTCCTTAAAACTCAAATTCATCTTCTTTTCTTACTTTACTTCTTCACTTTTCAAAATACTTATTACTTCTCAAAGCATACTCCTTAAAACTAAAATTCATCTTCTTTTCTTACTTTACTTATTCACTTTTCAAAATACTTATTACTTCTCAAAGCATACTGCTTAAAACTGAAATTCTATCTTCTTTTCTTACTTTACTTATTCACTTTTCAAAATACTTATTACTTCTCAAAGCATACTCCTTAAAACTAAATTCATCTTCTTTTCTTACTTTACTTATTCACTTTTCAAAATACTTATTACTTCTCAAAGCATACTCCTTAAAACTGAAATTCATCTTCTTTTCTTACTTTACTTCTTCACTTTTCAAAATACTTATTACTTCTCAAAGCATACTCCTTAAAACTGAAATTCTATCTTCTTTTCTTACTGTATATCTTCACTTTTCAAAATACTTATTACTTCTCAAAGCATACTCCTTAAAACTGAAATTCTTTCTTCTTTTCTTACTTTACTTATTCACTTTTCAAAATACTTATTACTTCTCAAAGCATACTCCTTAAAACTGAAATTCATCTTCTTTTCTTACTTTACTTATTCACTTTTCAAAATACTTTTTACTTCTCAAAGCATACTCCTTAAAACTCAAATTCATCTTCTTTTCTTACTTTACTTCTTCACTTTTCAAAATACTTATTACTTCTCAAAGCATACTCCTTAAAACTGAAATTCTATCTTCTTTTCTTACTGTATATCTTTACTTTTCAAAATACTTATTACTTCTCAAAGCATACTCCTTAAAACTGAAATTCATCTTCTTTTCTTACTTTACTTCTTCACTTTTCAAAATACTTATTACTTCTCAAAGCATACTCCTTAAAACTGAAATTCTTTCTTCTTTTCTTACTTTACTTATTCACTTTTCAAAATACTTATTACTTCTCAAAGCATACTCCTTAAAACTGAAATTCTATCTTCTTTTCTTACTGTATATCTTTACTTTTCAAAATACTTATTACTTCTCAAAGCATACTCCTTAAAACTGAAATTCTATCTTCTTTTCTTACTTTACTTCTTCACTTTTCAAAATACTTATTACTTCTCAAAGCATACTCCTTAAAACTGAAATTCTATCTTCTTTTCTTACTTTACTTCTTCACTTTTCAAAATACTTATTACTTCTCAAAGCATACTCCTTAAAACTGAAATTCATCTTCTTTTCTTACTTTACTTCTTCACTTTTCAAAATACTTATTACTTCTCAAAGCATACTCCTTAAAACTGAAATTCATCTTCTTTTCTTACTTTACTTCTTCACTTTTCAAAATACTTATTACTTCTCAAAGCATACTCCTTAAAACTGAAATTCATCTTCTTTTCTTACTTTACTTATTCACTTTTCAAAATACTTTTTACTTCTCAAAGCATACTCCTTAAAACTGAAATTCATCTTCTTTTCTTACTTTACTTCTTCACTTTTCAAAATACTTATTACTTCTCAAAGCATACTCCTTAAAACTGAAATTCATCTTCTTTTCTTACTTTACTTATTCACTTTTCAAAATACTTTTTACTTCTCAAAGCATACTCCTTAAAACTGAAATTCATCTTCTTTTCTTACTTTACTTCTTCACTTTTCAAAATACTTATTACTTCTCAAAGCATACTCCTTAAAACTCAAATTCATCTTCTTTTCTTACTGTAATTCTTCACTTTTCAAAATACTTTTTACTTCTCAAAGCATACTCCTTAAAACTCAAATTCTTTCTTCTTTTCTTACTTTACTTCTTTACTTTTCAAAATACTTATTACTTCTCAAAGCATACTCCTTAAAACTAAATTCATCTTCTTTTCTTACTTTACTTATTCACTTTTCAAAATACTTATTACTTCTCAAAGCATACTCCTTAAAACTGAAATTCATCTTCTTTTCTTACTTTACTTCTTCACTTTTCAAAATACTTATTACTTCTCAAAGCATACTCCTTAAAACTGAAATTCTATCTTCTTTTCTTACTTTACTTCTTCACTTTTCAAAATACTTATTACTTCTCAAAGCATACTCCTTAAAACTGAAATTCATCTTCTTTTCTTACTGTAATTCTTCACTTTTCAAAATACTTATTACTTCTCAAAGCATACTCCTTAAAACTGAAATTCTATCTTCTTTTCTTACTGTATATCTTTACTTTTCAAAATACTTATTACTTCTCAAAGCATACTCCTTAAAACTGAAATTCTATCTTCTTTTCTTACTTTACTTATTCACTTTTCAAAATACTTATTACTTCTCAAAGCATACTCCTTAAAACTCAAATTCATCTTCTTTTCTTACTTTACTTCTTCACTTTTCAAAATACTTATTACTTCTCAAAGCATACTGCTTAAAACTCAAATTCATCTTCTTTTCTTACTGTAATTCTTCACTTTTCAAAATACTTTTTACTTCTCAAAGCATACTCCTTAAAACTCAAATTCATCTTCTTTTCTTACTTTACTTCTTTACTTTTCAAAATACTTATTACTTCTCAAAGCATACTCCTTAAAACTAAATTCATCTTCTTTTCTTACTTTACTTATTCACTTTTCAAAATACTTATTACTTCTCAAAGCATACTCCTTAAAACTAAATTCATCTTCTTTTCTTACTTTACTTATTCACTTTTCAAAATACTTATTACTTCTCAAAGCATACTCCTTAAAACTGAAATTCATCTTCTTTTCTTACTTTACTTATTCACTTTTCAAAATACTTTTTACTTCTCAAAGCATACTCCTTAAAACTCAAATTCATCTTCTTTTCTTACTTTACTTCTTCACTTTTCAAAATACTTATTACTTCTCAAAGCATACTCCTTAAAACTGAAATTCTATCTTCTTTTCTTACTGTATATCTTTACTTTTCAAAATACTTATTACTTCTCAAAGCATACTCCTTAAAACTGAAATTCATCTTCTTTTCTTACTTTACTTCTTCACTTTTCAAAATACTTATTACTTCTCAAAGCATACTCCTTAAAACTGAAATTCTTTCTTCTTTTCTTACTTTACTTATTCACTTTTCAAAATACTTATTACTTCTCAAAGCATACTCCTTAAAACTGAAATTCTATCTTCTTTTCTTACTTTACTTCTTCACTTTTCAAAATACTTATTACTTCTCAAAGCATACTCCTTAAAACTCAAATTCATCTTCTTTTCTTACTGTAATTCTTCACTTTTCAAAATACTTTTTACTTCTCAAAGCATACTCCTTAAAACTCAAATTCTATCTTCTTTTCTTACTGTATATCTTTACTTTTCAAAATACTTATTACTTCTCAAAGCATACTCCTTAAAACTAAATTCATCTTCTTTTCTTACTTTACTTCTTCACTTTTCAAAATACTTATTACTTCTCAAAGCATACTCCTTAAAACTCAAATTCATCTTCTTTTCTTACTTTACTTCTTCACTTTTCAAAATACTTATTACTTCTCAAAGCATACTCCTTAAAACTGAAATTCATCTTCTTTTCTTACTTTACTTCTTCACTTTTCAAAATACTTATTACTTCTCAAAGCATACTCCTTAAAACTCAAATTCATCTTCTTTTCTTACTTTACTTATTCACTTTTCAAAATACTTATTACTTCTCAAAGCATACTGCTTAAAACTGAAATTCTATCTTCTTTTCTTACTGTAT
>CAMPDV010004687.1:0-40013 GCA_946699065.1 Loxodes magnus
TCCTCACTTTTCTAAAGGTTTATAACTAATTTTTATCTCTTAGTTTTAGTAACTCTAAAAGCTGAAATTCCATCTTCTTTTCTTACTTTACTTCCTCACTTTTCTAAAGCTAACTTTCATCTACAAGCATATCTTGACAAACCGAATACAGATTCGTAATTATCATATTATTACTAACATTTTGGATATTCTAACTTATATTTTAATGCTTGCTACGAAAACTTATCATTAGATATTCTTTTCTTACTTTACTTCCTCACTTTTCTAAATGTCTATAACTTCTTTTTATCTAGTTTTAGTAATTCTAAATCTGAAATTCTTTCTTCTTTTCTTACTTTACTTCCTCACTTTTCTAAATGTCTATAACTTCTTTTTATCTAGTTTTAGTAATTCTAAATCTGATATTCTTTCTTCTTTTCTTACTTTACTTCCTCACTTTTCTAAAGCTAACTTTCATCTACAAGCATATCTTGACAAACCGAATACAGATTCGTAATTATTCATATTATTACTAACATTTTGGATATTCTAACTTATATTTTAATGCTTGCTACGAAAACTTATCATTAGATATTCTTTTCTTACTTTACTTCCTCACTTTTCTAAATGTCTATAACTTCTTTTTATCTAGTTTTAGTAATTCCAAAATTGAAATTCTTTCTTCTTTTCTTACTTTACTTCCTCACTTTTCTAAATACTTATAACTAATTTTTATCTCTTAGTTTTAGTAATTCTAAATCTGAAATTCTTTATTCTTTTCTTACTTTACTTCCTCACTTTTCTAAGCTAACTTTCATCTACAAGCATATCTTGACAAACCGAATACAGATCGTAATTATCATATTATTACTAACATTTTGGATATTCTAACTTATATTTAATGCTTGCTACGAAAACTTATCATTAGATATTCTTTTCTTACTTACTTCCTCACTTTTCTAAATGTCTATAACTTCTTTTTATCTAGTTTTAGTAATTCTAAATCTGAAATTCTTTCTTCTTTTCTTACTTTACTTCCTCACTTTTCTAAATGTCTATAACTTCTTTTTATCTAGTTTTAGTAATTCTAAATCTGATATTCTTTCTTCTTTTCTTACTTTACTTCCTCACTTTTCTAAAGGTTTATAACTAATTTTTATCTCTTAGTTTTAGTAACTCTAAAGCTGAAATTCCATCTTCTTTTCTTACTTTACTTCCTCACTTTTCTAAAGCTAACTTTCATCTACAAGCATATCTTGACAAACCGAATACAGATTCGTAATTATCATATTATTACTAACATTTTGGATATTCTAACTTATATTTTAATGCTTGCTACGAAAACTTATCATTAGATATTCTTTTCTTACTTTACTTCCTCACTTTTCTAAAGGTTTATAACTAATTTTTATCTCTTAGTTTTAGTAACTCTAAAAGCTGAAATTCCATCTTCTTTTCTTACTTTACTTCCTCACTTTTCTAAAGCTAACTTTCATCTACAAGCATATCTTGACAAACCGAATACAGATTCGTAATTATCATATTATTACTAACATTTTGGATATTCTAACTTATATTTTAATGCTTGCTACGAAAACTTATCATTAGATATTCTTTTCTTACTTTACTTCCTCACTTTTCTAAATGTCTATAACTTCTTTTTATCTAGTTTTAGTAATTCCAAATTGAAATTCTTTCTTCTTTTCTTACTTTACTTCCTCACTTTTCTAAATACTTATAACTAATTTTTATCTCTTAGTTTTAGTAATTCTAAATCTGAAATTCTTTATTCTTTTCTTACTTTACTTCCTCACTTTTCTAAAGCTAACTTTCATCTACAAGCATATCTTGACAAACCGAATACAGATTCGTAATTATCATATTATTACTAACATTTTGGATATTCTAACTTATATTTTTAATGCTTGCTACGAAAACTTATCATTAGATATTCTTTTCTTACTTTACTTCCTCACTTTTCTAAATGTCTATAACTTCTTTTTATCTAGTTTTAGTAATTCTAAATCTGAAATTCTTTCTTCTTTTCTTACTTTACTTCCTCACTTTTCTAAATGTCTATAACTTCTTTTTATCTAGTTTTAGCTAATTCTAAATCTGATATTCTTTCTTCTTTTCTTACTTTACTTCCTCACTTTTCTAAAGGTTTATAACTAATTTTTATCTCTTAGTTTTAGTAACTCTAAAAGCTGAAATTCCATCTTCTTTTCTTACTTTACTTCCTCACTTTTCTAAAGCTAACTTTCATCTACAAGCATATCTTGACAAACGAATACAGATTCGTAATTATCATATTATTACTAACATTTTGGATATTCTAACTTATATTTAATGCTTGCTACGAAAACTTATCATTAGATATTCTTTTCTTACTTTACTTCCTCACTTTTCTAAATGTCTATAACTTCTTTTTATCTAGTTTTAGTAATTCCAAAATTGAAATTCTTTCTTCTTTTCTTACTTTACTTCCTCACTTTTCTAAATACTTATAACTAATTTTTATCTCTTAGTTTTAGTAATTCTAAATCTGAAATTCTTTATTCTTTTCTTACTTTACTTCCTCACTTTTCTAAAGCTAACTTTCATCTACAAGCATATCTTGACAAACCGAATACAGATTCGTAATTATCATATTATTACTAACATTTTGGATATTCTAACTTATATTTTAATGCTTGCTACGAAAACTTATCATTAGATATTCTTTTCTTACTTTACTTCCTCACTTTTCTAAATGTCTATAACTTCTTTTTATCTAGTTTTAGTAATTCCAAATTGAAATTCTTTCTTCTTTTCTTACTTTACTTCCTCACTTTTCTAAATACTTATAACTAATTTTTATCTCTTAGTTTTAGTAATTCTAAATCTGAAATTCTTTATTCTTTTCTTACTTTACTTCCTCACTTTTCTAAAGCTAACTTTCATCTACAAGCATATCTTGACAAACCGAATACAGATTCGTAATTATCATATTATTACTAACATTTTGGATATTCTAACTTATATTTTAATGCTTGCTACGAAAACTTATCATTAGATATTCTTTTCTTACTTTACTTCCTCACTTTTCTAAATGTCTATAACTTCTTTTTATCTAGTTTTAGTAATTCTAAATCTGAAATTCTTTCTTCTTTTCTTACTTTACTTCCTCACTTTTCTAAATGTCTATAACTTCTTTTTATCTAGTTTTAGTAATTCTAAATCTGATATTCTTTCTTCTTTTCTTACTTTACTTCCTCACTTTTCTAAAGGTTTATAACTAATTTTTATCTCTTAGTTTTAGTAACTCTAAAAGCTGAAATTCCATCTTCTTTTCTTACTTTACTTCCTCACTTTTCTAAAGCTAACTTTCATCTACAAGCATATCTTGACAAACCGAATACAGATTCGTAATTATCATATTATTACTAACATTTTGGATATTCTAACTTATATTTTAATGCTTGCTACGAAAACTTATCATTAGATATTCTTTTCTTACTTTACTTCCTCACTTTTCTAAATGTCTATAACTTCTTTTTATCTAGTTTTAGTAATTCTAAATCTGAAATTCTTTCTTCTTTTCTTACTTTACTTCCTCACTTTTCTAAATGTCTATAACTTCTTTTTATCTAGTTTTAGTAATTCTAAATCTGATATTCTTTCTTCTTTTCTTACTTTACTTCCTCACTTTTCTAAAGGTTTATAACTAATTTTTATCTCTTAGTTTAGTAACTCTAAAAGCTGAAATTCCATCTTCTTTTCTTACTTTACTTCCTCACTTTTCTAAAGCTAACTTTCATCTACAAGCATATCTTGACAAACCGAATACAGATTCGTAATTATCATATTATTACTAACATTTTGGATATTCTAACTTATATTTTAATGCTTGCTACGAAAACTTATCATTAGATATTCTTTTCTTACTTTACTTCCTCACTTTTCTAAATGTCTATAACTTCTTTTTATCTAGTTTTAGTAATTCTAAATCTGAAATTCTTTCTTCTTTTCTTACTTTACTTCCTCACTTTTCTAAATGTCTATAACTTCTTTTTATCTAGTTTTAGTAATTCTAAATCTGATATTCTTTCTTCTTTTCTTACTTTACTTCCTCACTTTTCTAAAGGTTTATAACTAATTTTTATCTCTTAGTTTTAGTAACTCTAAAAGCTGAAATTCCATCTTCTTTTCTTACTTTACTTCCTCACTTTTCTAAAGCTAACTTTCATCTACAAGCATATCTTGACAAACCGAATACAGATTCGTAATTATCATATTATTACTAACATTTTGGATATTCTAACTTATATTTTAATGCTTGCTACGAAAACTTATCATTAGATATTCTTTTCTTACTTTACTTCCTCACTTTTCTAAATGTCTATAACTTCTTTTTATCTAGTTTTAGTAATTCTAAATCTGAAATTCTTTCTTCTTTTCTTACTTTACTTCCTCACTTTTCTAAATGTCTATAACTTCTTTTTATCTAGTTTTAGTAATTCTAAATCTGATATTCTTTCTTCTTTTCTTACTTTACTTCCTCACTTTTCTAAAGGTTTATAACTAATTTTTATCTCTTAGTTTTAGTAACTCTAAAAGCTGAAATTCCATCTTCTTTTCTTACTTTACTTCCTCACTTTTCTAAAGCTAACTTTCATCTACAAGCATATCTTGACAAACCGAATACAGATTCGTAATTATCATATTATTACTAACATTTTGGATATTCTAACTTATATTTTAATGCTTGCTACGAAAACTTATCATTAGATATTCTTTTCTTACTTTACTTCCTCACTTTTCTAAATGTCTATAACTTCTTTTTATCTAGTTTTAGTAATTCTAAATCTGAAATTCTTTCTTCTTTTCTTACTTTACTTCCTCACTTTTCTAAATGTCTATAACTTCTTTTTATCTAGTTTTAGTAATTCTAAATCTGATATTCTTTCTTCTTTTCTTACTTTACTTCCTCACTTTTCTAAAGGTTTATAACTAATTTTTATCTCTTAGTTTTAGTAACTCTAAAAGCTGAAATTCCATCTTCTTTTCTTACTTTACTTCCTCACTTTTCTAAAGCTAACTTTCATCTACAAGCATATCTTGACAAACCGAATACAGATTCGTAATTATCATATTATTACTAACATTTTGGATATTCTAACTTATATTTTAATGCTTGCTACGAAAACTTATCATTAGATATTCTTTTCTTACTTTACTTCCTCACTTTTCTAAATGTCTATAACTTCTTTTTATCTAGTTTTAGTAATTCTAAATCTGAAATTCTTTCTTCTTTTCTTACTTTACTTCCTCACTTTTCTAAATGTCTATAACTTCTTTTTATCTAGTTTTAGTAATTCTAAATCTGATATTCTTTCTTCTTTTCTTACTTTACTTCCTCACTTTTCTAAAGGTTTATAACTAATTTTTATCTCTTAGTTTTAGTAACTCTAAAAGCTGAAATTCCATCTTCTTTTCTTACTTTACTTCCTCACTTTTCTAAAGCTAACTTTCATCTACAAGCATATCTTGACAAACCGAATACAGATTCGTAATTATCATATTATTACTAACATTTTGGATATTCTAACTTATATTTTAATGCTTGCTACGAAAACTTATCATTAGATATTCTTTTCTTACTTTACTTCCTCACTTTTCTAAATGTCTATAACTTCTTTTTATCTAGTTTTAGTAATTCTAAATCTGAAATTCTTTCTTCTTTTCTTACTTTACTTCCTCACTTTTCTAAATGTCTATAACTTCTTTTTATCTAGTTTTAGTAATTCTAAATCTGATATTCTTTCTTCTTTTCTTACTTTACTTCCTCACTTTTCTAAAGGTTTATAACTAATTTTTATCTCTTAGTTTTAGTAACTCTAAAAGCTGAAATTCCATCTTCTTTTCTTACTTTACTTCCTCACTTTTCTAAAGCTAACTTTCATCTACAAGCATATCTTGACAAACCGAATACAGATTCGTAATTATCATATTATTACTAACATTTTGGATATTCTAACTTATATTTTAATGCTTGCTACGAAAACTTATCATTAGATATTCTTTTCTTACTTTACTTCCTCACTTTTCTAAAGGTTTATAACTAATTTTTATCTCTTAGTTTTAGTAACTCTAAAAGCTGAAATTCCATCTTCTTTTCTTACTTTACTTCCTCACTTTTCTAAAGCTAACTTTCATCTACAAGCATATCTTGACAAACCGAATACAGATTCGTAATTATCATATTATTACTAACATTTTGGATATTCTAACTTATATTTTAATGCTTGCTACGAAAACTTATCATTAGATATTCTTTTCTTACTTTACTTCCTCACTTTTCTAAATGTCTATAACTTCTTTTTATCTAGTTTTAGTAATTCCAAAATTGAAATTCTTTCTTCTTTTCTTACTTTACTTCCTCACTTTTCTAAATACTTATAACTAATTTTTATCTCTTAGTTTTAGTAATTCTAAATCTGAAATTCTTTATTCTTTTCTTACTTTACTTCCTCACTTTTCTAAAGCTAACTTTCATCTACAAGCATATCTTGACAAACCGAATACAGATTCGTAATTATCATATTATTACTAACATTTTGGATATTCTAACTTATATTTTAATGCTTGCTACGAAAACTTATCATTAGATATTCTTTTCTTACTTTACTTCCTCACTTTTCTAAATGTCTATAACTTCTTTTTATCTAGTTTTAGTAATTCTAAATCTGAAATTCTTTCTTCTTTTCTTACTTTACTTCCTCACTTTTCTAAATGTCTATAACTTCTTTTTATCTAGTTTTAGTAATTCTAAATCTGATATTCTTTCTTCTTTTCTTACTTTACTTCCTCACTTTTCTAAAGGTTTATAACTAATTTTTATCTCTTAGTTTTAGTAACTCTAAAAGCTGAAATTCCATCTTCTTTTCTTACTTTACTTCCTCACTTTTCTAAAGCTAACTTTCATCTACAAGCATATCTTGACAAACCGAATACAGATTCGTAATTATCATATTATTACTAACATTTTGGATATTCTAACTTATATTTTAATGCTTGCTACGAAAACTTATCATTAGATATTCTTTTCTTACTTTACTTCCTCACTTTTCTAAATGTCTATAACTTCTTTTTATCTAGTTTTAGTAATTCCAAAATTGAAATTCTTTCTTCTTTTCTTACTTTACTTCCTCACTTTTCTAAATACTTATAACTAATTTTTATCTCTTAGTTTTAGTAATTCTAAATCTGAAATTCTTTATTCTTTTCTTACTTTACTTCCTCACTTTTCTAAAGCTAACTTTCATCTACAAGCATATCTTGACAAACCGAATACAGATTCGTAATTATCATATTATTACTAACATTTTGGATATTCTAACTTATATTTTAATGCTTGCTACGAAAACTTATCATTAGATATTCTTTTCTTACTTTACTTCCTCACTTTTCTAAATGTCTATAACTTCTTTTTATCTAGTTTTAGTAATTCTAAATCTGAAATTCTTTCTTCTTTTCTTACTTTACTTCCTCACTTTTCTAAATGTCTATAACTTCTTTTTATCTAGTTTTAGTAATTCTAAATCTGATATTCTTTCTTCTTTTCTTACTTTACTTCCTCACTTTTCTAAAGGTTTATAACTAATTTTTATCTCTTAGTTTTAGTAACTCTAAAAGCTGAAATTCCATCTTCTTTTCTTACTTTACTTCCTCACTTTTCTAAAGCTAACTTTCATCTACAAGCATATCTTGACAAACCGAATACAGATTCGTAATTATCATATTATTACTAACATTTTGGATATTCTAACTTATATTTTAATGCTTGCTACGAAAACTTATCATTAGATATTCTTTTCTTACTTTACTTCCTCACTTTTCTAAATGTCTATAACTTCTTTTTATCTAGTTTTAGTAATTCCAAAATTGAAATTCTTTCTTCTTTTCTTACTTTACTTCCTCACTTTTCTAAATACTTATAACTAATTTTTATCTCTTAGTTTTAGTAATTCTAAATCTGAAATTCTTTATTCTTTTCTTACTTTACTTCCTCACTTTTCTAAAGCTAACTTTCATCTACAAGCATATCTTGACAAACCGAATACAGATTCGTAATTATCATATTATTACTAACATTTTGGATATTCTAACTTATATTTTAATGCTTGCTACGAAAACTTATCATTAGATATTCTTTTCTTACTTTACTTCCTCACTTTTCTAAATGTCTATAACTTCTTTTTATCTAGTTTTAGTAATTCCAAAATTGAAATTCTTTCTTCTTTTCTTACTTTACTTCCTCACTTTTCTAAATACTTATAACTAATTTTTATCTCTTAGTTTTAGTAATTCTAAATCTGAAATTCTTTATTCTTTTCTTACTTTACTTCCTCACTTTTCTAAAGCTAACTTTCATCTACAAGCATATCTTGACAAACCGAATACAGATTCGTAATTATCATATTATTACTAACATTTTGGATATTCTAACTTATATTTTAATGCTTGCTACGAAAACTTATCATTAGATATTCTTTTCTTACTTTACTTCCTCACTTTTCTAAATGTCTATAACTTCTTTTTATCTAGTTTTAGTAATTCTAAATCTGAAATTCTTTCTTCTTTTCTTACTTTACTTCCTCACTTTTCTAATGTCTATAACTTCTTTTTATCTAGTTTTAGTAATTCTAAATCTGATATTCTTTCTTCTTTTCTTACTTTACTTCCTCACTTTTCTAAAGGTTTATAACTAATTTTTATCTCTTAGTTTTAGTAACTCTAAAAGCTGAAATTCCATCTTCTTTTCTTACTTTACTTCCTCACTTTTCTAAAGCTAACTTTCATCTACAAGCATATCTTGACAAACCGAATACAGATTCGTAATTATCATATTATTACTAACATTTTGGATATTCTAACTTATATTTTAATGCTTGCTACGAAAACTTATCATTAGATATTCTTTTCTTACTTTACTTCCTCACTTTTCTAAATGTCTATAACTTCTTTTTATCTAGTTTTAGTAATTCTAAATCTGAAATTCTTTCTTCTTTTCTTACTTTACTTCCTCACTTTTCTAAATGTCTATAACTTCTTTTTATCTAGTTTTAGTAATTCTAAATCTGATATTCTTTCTTCTTTTCTTACTTTACTTCCTCACTTTTCTAAAGGTTTATAACTAATTTTTATCTCTTAGTTTTAGTAACTCTAAAAGCTGAAATTCCATCTTCTTTTCTTACTTTACTTCCTCACTTTTCTAAAGCTAACTTTCATCTACAAGCATATCTTGACAAACCGAATACAGATTCGTAATTATCATATTATTACTAACATTTTGGATATTCTAACTTATATTTTAATGCTTGCTACGAAAACTTATCATTAGATATTCTTTTCTTACTTTACTTCCTCACTTTTCTAAATGTCTATAACTTCTTTTTATCTAGTTTTAGTAATTCTAAATCTGAAATTCTTTCTTCTTTTCTTACTTTACTTCCTCACTTTTCTAAATGTCTATAACTTCTTTTTATCTAGTTTTAGTAATTCTAAATCTGATATTCTTTCTTCTTTTCTTACTTTACTTCCTCACTTTTCTAAAGGTTTATAACTAATTTTTATCTCTTAGTTTTAGTAACTCTAAAAGCTGAAATTCCATCTTCTTTTCTTACTTTACTTCCTCACTTTTCTAAAGCTAACTTTCATCTACAAGCATATCTTGACAAACGAATACAGATTCGTAATTATCATATTATTACTAACATTTTGGATATTCTAACTTATATTTTAATGCTTGCTACGAAAACTTATCATTAGATATTCTTTTCTTACTTTACTTCCTCACTTTTCTAAATGTCTATAACTTCTTTTTATCTAGTTTTAGTAATTCTAAATCTGAAATTCTTTCTTCTTTTCTTACTTTACTTCCTCACTTTTCTAAATGTCTATAACTTCTTTTTATCTAGTTTTAGTAATTCTAAATCTGATATTCTTTCTTCTTTTCTTACTTTACTTCCTCACTTTTCTAAAGGTTTATAACTAATTTTTATCTCTTAGTTTTAGTAACTCTAAAAGCTGAAATTCCATCTTCTTTTCTTACTTTACTTCCTCACTTTTCTAAAGCTAACTTTCATCTACAAGCATATCTTGACAAACCGAATACAGATTCGTAATTATCATATTATTACTAACATTTTGGATATTCTAACTTATATTTTAATGCTTGCTACGAAAACTTATCATTAGATATTCTTTTCTTACTTTACTTCCTCACTTTTCTAAATGTCTATAACTTCTTTTTATCTAGTTTTAGTAATTCTAAATCTGAAATTCTTTCTTCTTTTCTTACTTTACTTCCTCACTTTTCTAAATGTCTATAACTTCTTTTTATCTAGTTTTAGTAATTCTAAATCTGATATTCTTTCTTCTTTTCTTACTTTACTTCCTCACTTTTCTAAAGCTAACTTTCATCTACAAGCATATCTTGACAAACCGAATACAGATTCGTAATTATCATATTATTACTAACATTTTGGATATTCTAACTTATATTTTAATGCTTGCTACGAAAACTTATCATTAGATATTCTTTTCTTACTTTACTTCCTCACTTTTCTAAATGTCTATAACTTCTTTTTATCTAGTTTTAGTAATTCCAAAATTGAAATTCTTTCTTCTTTTCTTACTTTACTTCCTCACTTTTCTAAATACTTATAACTAATTTTTATCTCTTAGTTTTAGTAATTCTAAATCTGAAATTCTTTATTCTTTTCTTACTTTACTTCCTCACTTTTCTAAAGCTAACTTTCATCTACAAGCATATCTTGACAAACCGAATACAGATTCGTAATTATCATATTATTACTAACATTTTGGATATTCTAACTTATATTTTAGAATATCCAAAATGTTAGTAATAATATGATAATTACGAATCTGTATTCGGTTTGTCAAGATATGCTTGTAGATGAAAGTTAGCTTTAGAAAAGTGAGGAAGTAAAGTAAGAAAAGAATAAAGAATTTCAGATTTAGAATTACTAAAACTAAGAGATAAAAATTAGTTATAAGTATTTAGAAAAGTGAGGAAGTAAAGTAAGAAAAGAAGAAAGAATTTCAATTTTGGAATTACTAAAACTAGATAAAAAGAAGTTATAGACATTTAGAAAAGTGAGGAAGTAAAGTAAGAAAAGAATATCTAATGATAAGTTTTCGTAGCAAGCATTAAAATATAAGTTAGAATATCCAAAATGTTAGTAATAATATGATAATTACGAATCTGTATTCGGTTTGTCAAGATATGCTTGTAGATGAAAGTTAGCTTTAGAAAGTGAGGAAGTAAAGTAAGAAAAGAAGAAAGAATATCAGATTTAGAATTACTAAAACTAGATAAAAAGAAGTTATAGACATTTAGAAAAGTGAGGAAGTAAAGTAAGAAAAGAAGAAAGAATTTCAGATTTAGAATTACTAAAACTAGATAAAAGAAGTTATAGACATTTAGAAAAGTGAGGAAGTAAAGTAAGAAAAGAATATCTAATGATAAGTTTTCGTAGCAAGCATTAAAATATAAGTTAGAATATCCAAAATGTTAGTAATAATATGATAATTACGAATCTGTATTCGGTTTGTCAAGATATGCTTGTAGATGAAAGTTAGCTTTAGAAAAGTGAGGAAGTAAAGTAAGAAAAGAAGATGGAATTTCAGCTTTTAGAGTTACTAAAACTAAGAGATAAAAATTAGTTATAAACCTTTAGAAAAGTGAGGAAGTAAAGTAAGAAAAGAAGAAAGAATATCAGATTTAGAATTACTAAAACTAGATAAAAAGAAGTTATAGACATTTAGAAAAGTGAGGAAGTAAAGTAAGAAAAGAAGAAAGAATTTCAGATTTAGAATTACTAAAACTAGATAAAAAGAAGTTATAGACATTTAGAAAAGTGAGGAAGTAAGTAAGAAAAGAATATCTAATGATAAGTTTTCGTAGCAAGCATTAAAATATAAGTTAGAATATCCAAAATGTTAGTAATAATATGATAATTACGAATCTGTATTCGGTTTGTCAAGATATGCTTGTAGATGAAAGTTAGCTTTAGAAAAGTGAGGAAGTAAAGTAAGAAAAGAAGATGGAATTTCAGCTTTTAGAGTTACTAAAACTAAGAGATAAAAATTAGTTATAAACCTTTAGAAAAGTGAGGAAGTAAAGTAAGAAAAGAAGAAAGAATATCAGATTTAGAATTACTAAAACTAGATAAAAGAAGTTATAGACATTTAGAAAAGTGAGGAAGTAAAGTAAGAAAAGAAGAAAGAATTTCAGATTTAGAATTACTAAAACTAGATAAAAAGAAGTTATAGACATTTAGAAAAGTGAGGAAGTAAAGTAAGAAAAGAATATCTAATGATAAGTTTTCGTAGCAAGCATTAAAATATAAGTTAGAATATCCAAAATGTTAGTAATAATATGATAATTACGAATCTGTATTCGGTTTGTCAAGATATGCTTGTAGATGAAAGTTAGCTTTAGAAAAGTGAGGAAGTAAAGTAAGAAAAGAAGATGGAATTTCAGCTTTTAGAGTTACTAAACTAAGAGATAAAAATTAGTTATAAACCTTTAGAAAAGTGAGGAAGTAAAGTAAGAAAAGAAGAAAGAATATCAGATTTAGAATTACTAAAACTAGATAAAAAGAAGTTATAGACATTTAGAAAAGTGAGGAAGTAAAGTAAGAAAAGAAGAAAGAATTTCAGATTTAGAATTACTAAAACTAGATAAAAAGAAGTTATAGACATTTAGAAAAGTGAGGAAGTAAAGTAAGAAAAGAATATCTAATGATAAGTTTTCGTAGCAAGCATTAAAATATAAGTTAGAATATCCAAAATGTTAGTAATAATATGATAATTACGAATCTGTATTCGGTTTGTCAAGATATGCTTGTAGATGAAAGTTAGCTTTAGAAAAGTGAGGAAGTAAAGTAAGAAAAGAAGATGGAATTTCAGCTTTTAGAGTTACTAAAACTAAGAGATAAAAATTAGTTATAAACCTTTAGAAAAGTGAGGAAGTAAAGTAAGAAAAGAAGAAAGAATATCAGATTTAGAATTACTAAAACTAGATAAAAAGAAGTTATAGACATTTAGAAAAGTGAGGAAGTAAAGTAAGAAAAGAAGAAAGAATTTCAGATTTAGAATTACTAAAACTAGATAAAAAGAAGTTATAGACATTTAGAAAAGTGAGGAAGTAAAGTAAGAAAAGAATATCTAATGATAAGTTTTCGTAGCAAGCATTAAAATATAAGTTAGAATATCCAAAATGTTAGTAATAATATGATAATTACGAATCTGTATTCGGTTTGTCAAGATATGCTTGTAGATGAAAGTTAGCTTTAGAAAAGTGAGGAAGTAAAGTAAGAAAAGAATAAAGAATTTCAGATTTAGAATTACTAAAACTAAGAGATAAAAATTAGTTATAAGTATTTAGAAAAGTGAGGAAGTAAAGTAAGAAAAGAAGAAAGAATTTCAATTTTGGAATTACTAAAACTAGATAAAAAGAAGTTATAGACATTTAGAAAAGTGAGGAAGTAAAGTAAGAAAAGAATATCTAATGATAAGTTTTCGTAGCAAGCATTAAAATATAAGTTAGAATATCCAAAATGTTAGTAATAATATGATAATTACGAATCTGTATTCGGTTTGTCAAGATATGCTTGTAGATGAAAGTTAGCTTTAGAAAAGTGAGGAAGTAAAGTAAGAAAAGAATAAAGAATTTCAGATTTAGAATTACTAAAACTAAGAGATAAAAATTAGTTATAAGTATTTAGAAAAGTGAGGAAGTAAAGTAAGAAAAGAAGAAAGAATTTCAATTTTGGAATTACTAAAACTAGATAAAAAGAAGTTATAGACATTTAGAAAAGTGAGGAAGTAAAGTAAGAAAAGAATATCTAATGATAAGTTTTCGTAGCAAGCATTAAAATATAAGTTAGAATATCCAAAATGTTAGTAATAATATGATAATTACGAATCTGTATTCGGTTTGTCAAGATATGCTTGTAGATGAAAGTTAGCTTTAGAAAAGTGAGGAAGTAAAGTAAGAAAAGAAGATGGAATTTCAGCTTTTAGAGTTACTAAAACTAAGAGATAAAAATTAGTTATAAACCTTTAGAAAAGTGAGGAAGTAAAGTAAGAAAAGAAGAAAGAATATCAGATTTAGAATTACTAAAACTAGATAAAAAGAAGTTATAGACATTTAGAAAAGTGAGGAAGTAAAGTAAGAAAAGAAGAAAGAATTTCAGATTTAGAATTACTAAAACTAGATAAAAAGAAGTTATAGACATTTAGAAAAGTGAGGAAGTAAAGTAAGAAAAGAATATCTAATGATAAGTTTTCGTAGCAAGCATTAAAATATAAGTTAGAATATCCAAAATGTTAGTAATAATATGATAATTACGAATCTGTATTCGGTTTGTCAAGATATGCTTGTAGATGAAAGTTAGCTTTAGAAAAGTGAGGAAGTAAAGTAAGAAAGAATAAAGAATTTCAGATTTAGAATTACTAAAACTAAGAGATAAAATTAGTTATAAGTATTTAGAAAAGTGAGGAAGTAAAGTAAGAAAAGAAGAAAGAATTTCAATTTTGGAATTACTAAAACTAGATAAAAAGAAGTTATAGACATTTAGAAAAGTGAGGAAGTAAAGTAAGAAAAGAATATCTAATGATAAGTTTTCGTAGCAAGCATTAAAATATAAGTTAGAATATCCAAAATGTTAGTAATAATATGATAATTACGAATCTGTATTCGGTTTGTCAAGATATGCTTGTAGATGAAAGTTAGCTTTAGAAAAGTGAGGAAGTAAAGTAAGAAAAGAAGATGGAATTTCAGCTTTTAGAGTTACTAAAACTAAGAGATAAAAATTAGTTATAAACCTTTAGAAAAGTGAGGAAGTAAAGTAAGAAAAGAAGAAAGAATATCAGATTTAGAATTACTAAAACTAGATAAAAGAAGTTATAGACATTTAGAAAAGTGAGGAAGTAAAGTAAGAAAAGAAGAAAGAATTTCAGATTTAGAATTACTAAAACTAGATAAAAAGAAGTTATAGACATTTAGAAAAGTGAGGAAGTAAAGTAAGAAAAGAATATCTAATGATAAGTTTTCGTAGCAAGCATTAAAATATAAGTTAGAATATCCAAAATGTTAGTAATAATATGATAATTACGAATCTGTATTCGGTTTGTCAAGATATGCTTGTAGATGAAAGTTAGCTTTAGAAAAGTGAGGAAGTAAAGTAAGAAAAGAATAAAGAATTTCAGATTTAGAATTACTAAAACTAAGAGATAAAAATTAGTTATAAGTATTTAGAAAAGTGAGGAAGTAAAGTAAGAAAAGAAGAAAGAATTTCAATTTTGGAATTACTAAAACTAGATAAAAAGAAGTTATAGACATTTAGAAAAGTGAGGAAGTAAAGTAAGAAAAGAATATCTAATGATAAGTTTTCGTAGCAAGCATTAAAATATAAGTTAGAATATCCAAAATGTTAGTAATAATATGATAATTACGAATCTGTATTCGGTTTGTCAAGATATGCTTGTAGATGAAAGTTAGCTTTAGAAAAGTGAGGAAGTAAAGTAAGAAAAGAAGATGGAATTTCAGCTTTTAGAGTTACTAAAACTAAGAGATAAAAATTAGTTATAAACCTTTAGAAAAGTGAGGAAGTAAAGTAAGAAAAGAATATCTAATGATAAGTTTTCGTAGCAAGCATTAAAATATAAGTTAGAATATCCAAAATGTTAGTAATAATATGATAATACGAATCTGTATTCGGTTTGTCAAGATATGCTTGTAGATGAAAGTTAGCTTTAGAAAAGTGAGGAAGTAAAGTAAGAAAAGAAGATGGAATTTCAGCTTTTAGAGTTACTAAAACTAAGAGATAAAAATTAGTTATAAACCTTTAGAAAAGTGAGGAAGTAAAGTAAGAAAAGAAGAAAGAATATCAGATTTAGAATTACTAAAACTAGATAAAAGAAGTTATAGACATTTAGAAAAGTGAGGAAGTAAAGTAAGAAAAGAAGAAAGAATTTCAGATTTAGAATTACTAAAACTAGATAAAAAGAAGTTATAGACATTTAGAAAAGTGAGGAAGTAAAGTAAGAAAAGAATATCTAATGATAAGTTTTCGTAGCAAGCATTAAAATATAAGTTAGAATATCCAAAATGTTAGTAATAATATGATAATTACGAATCTGTATTCGGTTTGTCAAGATATGCTTGTAGATGAAAGTTAGCTTTAGAAAAGTGAGGAAGTAAAGTAAGAAAGAAGATGGAATTTCAGCTTTTAGAGTTACTAAAACTAAGAGATAAAAATTAGTTATAAACCTTTAGAAAAGTGAGGAAGTAAAGTAAGAAAAGAAGAAAGAATATCAGATTTAGAATTACTAAACTAGATAAAAAGAAGTTATAGACATTTAGAAAAGTGAGGAAGTAAAGTAAGAAAAGAAGAAAGAATTTCAGATTTAGAATTACTAAAACTAGATAAAAAGAAGTTATAGACATTTAGAAAAGTGAGGAAGTAAAGTAAGAAAAGAATATCTAATGATAAGTTTTCGTAGCAAGCATTAAAATATAAGTTAGAATATCCAAAATGTTAGTAATAATATGATAATTACGAATCTGTATTCGGTTTGTCAAGATATGCTTGTAGATGAAAGTTAGCTTTAGAAAAGTGAGGAAGTAAAGTAAGAAAAGAAGATGGAATTTCAGCTTTTAGAGTTACTAAAACTAAGAGATAAAAATTAGTTATAAACCTTTAGAAAAGTGAGGAAGTAAAGTAAGAAAGAAGAAAGAATATCAGATTTAGAATTACTAAAACTAGATAAAAAGAAGTTATAGACATTTAGAAAAGTGAGGAAGTAAAGTAAGAAAAGAAGAAAGAATTTCAGATTTAGAATTACTAAAACTAGATAAAAAGAAGTTATAGACATTTAGAAAAGTGAGGAAGTAAAGTAAGAAAAGAATATCTAATGATAAGTTTTCGTAGCAAGCATTAAAATATAAGTTAGAATATCCAAAATGTTAGTAATAATATGATAATTACGAATCTGTATTCGGTTTGTCAAGATATGCTTGTAGATGAAAGTTAGCTTTAGAAAAGTGAGGAAGTAAAGTAAGAAAAGAAGATGGAATTTCAGCTTTTAGAGTTACTAAAACTAAGAGATAAAAATTAGTTATAAACCTTTAGAAAAGTGAGGAAGTAAAGTAAGAAAAGAAGAAAGAATATCAGATTTAGAATTACTAAAACTAGATAAAAAGAAGTTATAGACATTTAGAAAGTGAGGAAGTAAAGTAAGAAAAGAAGAAAGAATTTCAGATTTAGAATTACTAAAACTAGATAAAAAGAAGTTATAGACATTTAGAAAAGTGAGGAAGTAAAGTAAGAAAAGAATATCTAATGATAAGTTTTCGTAGCAAGCATTAAAATATAAGTTAGAATATCCAAAATGTTAGTAATAATATGATAATTACGAATCTGTATTCGGTTTTGTCAAGATATGCTTGTAGATGAAAGTTAGCTTTAGAAAAGTGAGGAAGTAAAGTAAGAAAAGAAGATGGAATTTCAGCTTTTAGAGTTACTAAAACTAAGAGATAAAAATTAGTTATAAACCTTTAGAAAAGTGAGGAAGTAAAGTAAGAAAAGAAGAAAGAATATCAGATTTAGAATTACTAAAACTAGATAAAAAGAAGTTATAGACATTTAGAAAAGTGAGGAAGTAAAGTAAGAAAAGAAGAAAGAATTTCAGATTTAGAATTACTAAAACTAGATAAAAAGAAGTTATAGACATTTAGAAAAGTGAGGAAGTAAAGTAAGAAAAGAATATCTAATGATAAGTTTTCGTAGCAAGCATTAAAATATAAGTTAGAATATCCAAAATGTTAGTAATAATATGATAATTACGAATCTGTATTCGGTTTGTCAAGATATGCTTGTAGATGAAAGTTAGCTTTAGAAAAGTGAGGAAGTAAAGTAGAAAAGAAGATGGAATTTCAGCTTTTAGAGTTACTAAAACTAAGAGATAAAAATTAGTTATAAACCTTTAGAAAGTGAGGAAGTAAAGTAAGAAAAGAAGAAAGAATATCAGATTTAGAATTACTAAAACTAGATAAAAGAAGTTATAGACATTTAGAAAAGTGAGGAAGTAAAGTAAGAAAAGAAGAAAGAATTTCAGATTTAGAATTACTAAAACTAGATAAAAAGAAGTTATAGACATTTAGAAAAGTGAGGAAGTAAAGTAAGAAAAGAATATCTAATGATAAGTTTTCGTAGCAAGCATTAAAATATAAGTTAGAATATCCAAATGTTAGTAATAATATGATAATTACGAATCTGTATTCGGTTTGTCAAGATATGCTTGTAGATGAAAGTTAGCTTTAGAAAAGTGAGGAAAGTAAAGTAAGAAAAGAAGATGGAATTTCAGCTTTTAGAGTTACTAAAACTAAGAGATAAAAATTAGTTATAAACCTTTAGAAAAGTGAGGAAGTAAAGTAAGAAAAGAAGAAAGAATATCAGATTTAGAATTACTAAAACTAGATAAAAAGAAGTTATAGACATTTAGAAAAGTGAGGAAGTAAAGTAAGAAAAGAAGAAAGAATTTCAGATTTAGAATTACTAAAACTAGATAAAAAGAAGTTATAGACATTTAGAAAAGTGAGGAAGTAAAGTAAGAAAAGAATATCTAATGATAAGTTTTCGTAGCAAGCATTAAAATATAAGTTAGAATATCCAAAATGTTAGTAATAATATGATAATTACGAATCTGTATTCGGTTTGTCAAGATATGCTTGTAGATGAAAGTTAGCTTTAGAAAGTGAGGAAGTAAAGTAAGAAAAGAATAAGAATTTCAGATTTAGAATTACTAAAACTAAGAGATAAAAAATTAGTTATAAGTATTTAGAAAAGTGAGGAAGTAAAGTAAGAAAAGAAGAAAGAATTTCAATTTTGGAATTACTAAAACTAGATAAAAGAAGTTATAGACATTTAGAAAAGTGAGGAAGTAAAGTAAGAAAAGAATATCTAATGATAAGTTTTCGTAGCAAGCATTAAAATATAAGTTAGAATATCCAAAATGTTAGTAATAATATGATAATTACGAATCTGTATTCGGTTTGTCAAGATATGCTTGTAGATGAAAGTTAGCTTTAGAAAAGTGAGGAAGTAAAGTAAGAAAAGAATAAAGAATTTCAGATTTAGAATTACTAAAACTAAGAGATAAAAATTAGTTATAAGTATTTAGAAAAGTGAGGAAGTAAAGTAAGAAAAGAAGAAAGAATTTCAATTTTGGAATTACTAAAACTAGATAAAAAGAAGTTATAGACATTTAGAAAAGTGAGGAAGTAAAGTAAGAAAAGAATATCTAATGATAAGTTTTCGTAGCAAGCATTAAAATATAAGTTAGAATATCCAAAATGTTAGTAATAATATGATAATACGAATCTGTATTCGGTTTGTCAAGATATGCTTGTAGATGAAAGTTAGCTTTAGAAAAGTGAGGAAGTAAAGTAAGAAAAGAAGATGGAATTTCAGCTTTTAGAGTTACTAAAACTAAGAGATAAAAATTAGTTATAAACCTTTAGAAAAGTGAGGAAGTAAAGTAAGAAAAGAAGAAAGAATATCAGATTTAGAATTACTAAAACTAGATAAAAGAAGTTATAGACATTTAGAAAAGTGAGGAAGTAAAGTAAGAAAAGAAGAAAGAATTTCAGATTTAGAATTACTAAAACTAGATAAAAAGAAGTTATAGACATTTAGAAAAGTGAGGAAGTAAAGTAAGAAAAGAATATCTAATGATAAGTTTTCGTAGCAAGCATTAAAATATAAGTTAGAATATCCAAAATGTTAGTAATAATATGATAATTACGAATCTGTATTCGGTTTGTCAAGATATGCTTGTAGATGAAAGTTAGCTTTAGAAAAGTGAGGAAGTAAAGTAAGAAAAGAATAAAGAATTTCAGATTTAGAATTACTAAAACTAAGAGATAAAAATTAGTTATAAGTATTTAGAAAAGTGAGGAAGTAAAGTAAGAAAAGAAGAAAGAATTTCAATTTTGGAATTACTAAAACTAGATAAAAAGAAGTTATAGACATTTAGAAAAGTGAGGAAGTAAAGTAAGAAAAGAATATCTAATGATAAGTTTTCGTAGCAAGCATTAAAATATAAGTTAGAATATCCAAAATGTTAGTAATAATATGATAATTACGAATCTGTATTCGGTTTGTCAAGATATGCTTGTAGATGAAAGTTAGCTTTAGAAAAGTGAGGAAGTAAAGTAAGAAAAGAAGATGGAATTTCAGCTTTTAGAGTTACTAAAACTAAGAGATAAAAATTAGTTATAAACCTTTAGAAAAGTGAGGAAGTAAAGTAAGAAAAGAATATCTAATGATAAGTTTTCGTAGCAAGCATTAAAATATAAGTTAGAATATCCAAAATGTTAGTAATAATATGATAATTACGAATCTGTATTCGGTTTGTCAAGATATGCTTGTAGATGAAAGTTAGCTTTAGAAAAGTGAGGAAGTAAAGTAAGAAAAGAAGATGGAATTTCAGCTTTTAGAGTTACTAAAACTAAGAGATAAAAATTAGTTATAAACCTTTAGAAAAGTGAGGAAGTAAAGTAAGAAAAGAAGAAAGAATATCAGATTTAGAATTACTAAAACTAGATAAAAAGAAGTTATAGACATTTAGAAAAGTGAGGAAGTAAAGTAAGAAAAGAAGAAAGAATTTCAGATTTAGAATTACTAAAACTAGATAAAAAGAAGTTATAGACATTTAGAAAAGTGAGGAAGTAAAGTAAGAAAAGAATATCTAATGATAAGTTTTCGTAGCAAGCATTAAAATATAAGTTAGAATATCCAAAATGTTAGTAATAATATGATAATTACGAATCTGTATTCGGTTTGTCAAGATATGCTTGTAGATGAAAGTTAGCTTTAGAAAAGTGAGGAAGTAAAGTAAGAAAAGAATAAAGAATTTCAGATTTAGAATTACTAAAACTAAGAGATAAAAATTAGTTATAAGTATTTAGAAAAGTGAGGAAGTAAAGTAAGAAAAGAAGAAAGAATTTCAATTTTGGAATTACTAAAACTAGATAAAAAGAAGTTATAGACATTTAGAAAAGTGAGGAAGTAAAGTAAGAAAAGAATATCTAATGATAAGTTTTCGTAGCAAGCATTAAAATATAAGTTAGAATATCCAAAATGTTAGTAATAATATGATAATTACGAATCTGTATTCGGTTTGTCAAGATATGCTTGTAGATGAAAGTTAGCTTTAGAAAGTGAGGAAGTAAAGTAAGAAAAGAAGAAAGAATATCAGATTTAGAATTACTAAAACTAGATAAAAGAAGTTATAGACATTTAGAAAAGTGAGGAAGTAAAGTAAGAAAAGAAGAAAGAATTTCAGATTTAGAATTACTAAAACTAGATAAAAAGAAGTTATAGACATTTAGAAAAGTGAGGAAGTAAAGTAAGAAAAGAATATCTAATGATAAGTTTTCGTAGCAAGCATTAAAATATAAGTTAGAATATCCAAAATGTTAGTAATAATATGATAATTACGAATCTGTATTCGGTTTGTCAAGATATGCTTGTAGATGAAAGTTAGCTTTAGAAAAGTGAGGAAGTAAAGTAAGAAAAGAAGATGGAATTTCAGCTTTTAGAGTTACTAAAACTAAGAGATAAAAATTAGTTATAAACCTTTAGAAAAGTGAGGAAGTAAAGTAAGAAAAGAAGAAAGAATATCAGATTTAGAATTACTAAAACTAGATAAAAAGAAGTTATAGACATTTAGAAAAGTGAGGAAGTAAAGTAAGAAAAGAAGAAAGAATTTCAGATTTAGAATTACTAAAACTAGATAAAAAGAAGTTATAGACATTTAGAAAAGTGAGGAAGTAAAGTAAGAAAAGAATATCTAATGATAAGTTTTCGTAGCAAGCATTAAAATATAAGTTAGAATATCCAAAATGTTAGTAATAATATGATAATTACGAATCTGTATTCGGTTTGTCAAGATATGCTTGTAGATGAAAGTTAGCTTTAGAAAAGTGAGGAAGTAAAGTAAGAAAAGAATAAAGAATTTCAGATTTAGAATTACTAAAACTAAGAGATAAAAATTAGTTATAAGTATTTAGAAAAGTGAGGAAGTAAAGTAAGAAAAGAAGAAAGAATTTCAATTTTGGAATTACTAAAACTAGATAAAAAGAAGTTATAGACATTTAGAAAAGTGAGGAAGTAAAGTAAGAAAAGAATATCTAATGATAAGTTTTCGTAGCAAGCATTAAAATATAAGTTAGAATATCCAAAATGTTAGTAATAATATGATAATTACGAATCTGTATTCGGTTTGTCAAGATATGCTTGTAGATGAAAGTTAGCTTTAGAAAAGTGAGGAAGTAAAGTAAGAAAAGAAGAAAGAATATCAGATTTAGAATTACTAAAACTAGATAAAAAGAAGTTATAGACATTTAGAAAAGTGAGGAAGTAAAGTAAGAAAAGAAGAAAGAATTTCAGATTTAGAATTACTAAAACTAGATAAAAAGAAGTTATAGACATTTAGAAAAGTGAGGAAGTAAAGTAAGAAAAGAATATCTAATGATAAGTTTTTCGTAGCAAGCATTAAAATATAAGTTAGAATATCCAAAATGTTAGTAATAATATGATAATTTACGAATCTGTATTCGGTTTGTCAAGATATGCTTGTAGATGAAAGTTAGCTTTAGAAAAGTGAGGAAGTAAAGTAAGAAAAGAAGATGGAATTTCAGCTTTAGAGTTACTAAAACTAAGAGATAAAAATTAGTTATAAACCTTTAGAAAAGTGAGGAAGTAAAGTAAGAAAAGAAGAAAGAATATCAGATTTAGAATTACTAAAACTAGATAAAAAGAAGTTATAGACATTTAGAAAAGTGAGGAAGTAAAGTAAGAAAAGAAGAAAGAATTTCAGATTTAGAATTACTAAAACTAGATAAAAAGAAGTTATAGACATTTAGAAAAGTGAGGAAGTAAAGTAAGAAAAGAAGAAAGAATTTCAGATTTAGAATTACTAAAACTAGATAAAAAGAAGTTATAGACATTTAGAAAAGTGAGGAAGTAAAGTAAGAAAAGAATATCTAATGATAAGTTTTCGTAGCAAGCATTAAAATATAAGTTAGAATATCCAAAATGTTAGTAATAATATGATAATTACGAATCTGTATTCGGTTTGTCAAGATATGCTTGTAGATGAAAGTTAGCTTTAGAAAAGTGAGGAAGTAAAGTAAGAAAAGAAGATGGAATTTCAGCTTTTAGAGTTACTAAAACTAAGAGATAAAAATTAGTTATAAACCTTTAGAAAAGTGAGGAAGTAAAGTAAGAAAAGAAGAAAGAATATCAGATTTAGAATTACTAAAACTAGATAAAAAGAAGTTATAGACATTTAGAAAAGTGAGGGAAGTAAAGTAAGAAAAGAAGAAAGAATTTCAGATTTAGAATTACTAAAACTAGATAAAAAGAAGTTATAGACATTTAGAAAAGTGAGGAAGTAAAGTAAGAAAAGAATATCTAATGATAAGTTTTCGTAGCAAGCATTAAAATATAAGTTAGAATATCCAAAATGTTAGTAATAATATGATAATTACGAATCTGTATTCGGTTTGTCAAGATATGCTTGTAGATGAAAGTTAGCTTTAGAAAAGTGAGGAAGTAAAGTAAGAAAAGAAGATGGAATTTCAGCTTTTAGAGTTACTAAAACTAAGAGATAAAAATTAGTTATAAACCTTTAGAAAAGTGAGGAAGTAAAGTAAGAAAAGAAGAAAGAATATCAGATTTAGAATTACTAAAACTAGATAAAAAGAAGTTATAGACATTTAGAAAAGTGAGGAAGTAAAGTAAGAAAAGAAGAAAGAATTTCAGATTTAGAATTACTAAAACTAGATAAAAAGAAGTTATAGACATTTAGAAAAGTGAGGAAGTAAAGTAAGAAAAGAATATCTAATGATAAGTTTTCGTAGCAAGCATTAAAATATAAGTTAGAATATCCAAAATGTTAGTAATAATATGATAATTACGAATCTGTATTCGGTTTGTCAAGATATGCTTGTAGATGAAAGTTAGCTTTAGAAAAGTGAGGAAGTAAAGTAAGAAAAGAAGATGGAATTTCAGCTTTTAGAGTTACTAAAACTAAGAGATAAAAATTAGTTATAAACCTTTAGAAAAGTGAGGAAGTAAAGTAAGAAAAGAAGAAAGAATATCAGATTTAGAATTACTAAAACTAGATAAAAAGAAGTTATAGACATTTAGAAAAGTGAGGAAGTAAAGTAAGAAAAGAAGAAAGAATTTCAGATTTAGAATTACTAAAACTAGATAAAAAGAAGTTATAGACATTTAGAAAAGTGAGGAAGTAAAGTAAGAAAAGAATATCTAATGATAAGTTTTCGTAGCAAGCATTAAAATATAAGTTAGAATATCCAAAATGTTAGTAATAATATGATAATTACGAATCTGTATTCGGTTTGTCAAGATATGCTTGTAGATGAAAGTTAGCTTTAGAAAAGTGAGGAAGTAAAGTAAGAAAAGAAGATGGAATTTCAGCTTTTAGAGTTACTAAAACTAAGAGATAAAAATTAGTTATAAACCTTTAGAAAAGTGAGGAAGTAAAGTAAGAAAAGAAGAAAGAATATCAGATTTAGAATTACTAAAACTAGATAAAAAGAAGTTATAGACATTTAGAAAAGTGAGGGAAGTAAAGTAAGAAAAGAAGAAAGAATTTCAGATTTAGAATTACTAAAACTAGATAAAAAGAAGTTATAGACATTTAGAAAAGTGAGGAAGTAAAGTAAGAAAAGAATATCTAATGATAAGTTTTCGTAGCAAGCATTAAAATATAAGTTAGAATATCCAAAATGTTAGTAATAATATGATAATTACGAATCTGTATTCGGTTTGTCAAGATATGCTTGTAGATGAAAGTTAGCTTTAGAAAAGTGAGGAAGTAAAGTAAGAAAAGAATAAAGAATTTCAGATTTAGAATTACTAAAACTAAGAGATAAAAATTAGTTATAAGTATTTAGAAAAGTGAGGAAGTAAAGTAAGAAAAGAAGAAAGAATTTCAATTTTGGAATTACTAAAACTAGATAAAAAGAAGTTATAGACATTTAGAAAAGTGAGGGAAGTAAAGTAAGAAAAGAATATCTAATGATAAGTTTTCGTAGCAAGCATTAAAATATAAGTTAGAATATCCAAAATGTTAGTAATAATATGATAATTACGAATCTGTATTCGGTTTGTCAAGATATGCTTGTAGATGAAAGTTAGCTTTAGAAAAGTGAGGAAGTAAAGTAAGAAAAGAAGATGGAATTTTCAGCTTTTAGAGTTACTAAAACTAAGAGATAAAAATTAGTTATAAACCTTTAGAAAAGTGAGGAAGTAAAGTAAGAAAAGAAGAAAGAATATCAGATTTAGAATTACTAAAACTAGATAAAAAGAAGTTATAGACATTTAGAAAAGTGAGGAAGTAAAGTAAGAAAAGAAGAAAGAATTTCAGATTTAGAATTACTAAAACTAGATAAAAAGAAGTTATAGACATTTAGAAAAGTGAGGAAGTAAAGTAAGAAAAGAATATCTAATGATAAGTTTTCGTAGCAAGCATTAAAATATAAGTTAGAATATCCAAAATGTTAGTAATAATATGATAATTACGAATCTGTATTCGGTTTGTCAAGATATGCTTGTAGATGAAAGTTAGCTTTAGAAAAGTGAGGAAGTAAAGTAAGAAAAGAATAAAGGAATTTCAGCTTTTAGAGTTACTAAAACTAAGAGATAAAATTAGTTATAAACCTTTAGAAAAGTGAGGAAGTAAAGTAAGAAAAGAAGAAAGAATATCAGATTTAGAATTACTAAAACTAGATAAAAAGAAGTTATAGACATTTAGAAAAGTGAGGAAGTAAAGTAAGAAAAGAAGAAAGAATTTCAGATTTAGAATTACTAAAACTAGATAAAAAGAAGTTATAGACATTTAGAAAAGTGAGGAAGTAAAGTAAGAAAAGAATATCTAATGATAAGTTTTTCGTAGCAAGCATTAAAATATAAGTTAGGAATATCCAAAATGTTAGTAATAATATGATAATTACGAATCTGTATTCGGTTTGTCAAGATATGCTTGTAGATGAAAGTTAGCTTTAGAAAAGTGAGGAAGTAAAGTAAGAAAAGAATAAAGAATTTCAGATTTAGAATTACTAAAACTAAGAGATAAAAATTAGTTATAAGTATTTAGAAAAGTGAGGAAGTAAAGTAAGAAAAGAAGAAAGAATTTCAATTTGGAATTACTAAAACTAGATAAAAAGAAGTTATAGACATTTAGAAAAGTGAGGAAGTAAAGTAAGAAAAGAATATCTAATGATAAGTTTTCGTAGCAAGCATTAAAATATAAGTTAGAATATCCAAAATGTTAGTAATAATATGATAATTACGAATCTGTATTCGGTTTGTCAAGATATGCTTGTAGATGAAAGTTAGCTTTAGAAAAGTGAGGAAGTAAAGTAAGAAAAGAATAAAGAATTTCAGATTTAGAATTACTAAAACTAAGAGATAAAAAATTAGTTATACTTATAACTAATTTTTATCTCTTAGTTTTAGTAATTCTAAATCTGAAATTCTTTATTCTTTTCTTACTTTACTTCCTCACTTTTCTAAAGCTAACTTTCATCTACAAGCATATCTTGACAAACCGAATACAGATTCGTAATTATCATATTATTACTAACATTTTGGATATTCTAACTTATATTTTAATGCTTGCTACGAAAACTTATCATTAGATATTCTTTTCTTACTTTACTTCCTCACTTTTCTAAATGTCTATAACTTCTTTTTATCTAGTTTTAGTAATTCCAAAATTGAAATTCTTTCTTCTTTTCTTACTTTACTTCCTCACTTTTCTAAATACTTATAACTAATTTTTATCTCTTAGTTTTAGTAATTCTAAATCTGAAATTCTTTATTCTTTTCTTACTTTACTTCCTCACTTTTCTAAAGCTAACTTTCATCTACAAGCATATCTTGACAAACCGAATACAGATTCGTAATTATCATATTATTACTAACATTTTGGATATTCTAACTTATATTTTAATGCTTGCTACGAAAACTTATCATTAGATATTCTTTTCTTACTTTACTTCCTCACTTTTCTAAATGTCTATAACTTCTTTTTATCTAGTTTTAGTAATTCTAAATCTGAAATTCTTTCTTCTTTTCTTACTTTACTTCCTCACTTTTCTAAATGTCTATAACTTCTTTTTATCTAGTTTTAGTAATTCTAAATCTGATATTCTTTCTTCTTTTCTTACTTTACTTCCTCACTTTTCTAAAGGTTTATAACTAATTTTTATCTCTTAGTTTTAGTAACTCTAAAAGCTGAAATTCTTTATTCTTTTCTTACTTTACTTCCTCACTTTTCTAAAGCTAACTTTCATCTACAAGCATATCTTGACAAACCGAATACAGATTCGTAATTATCATATTATTACTAACATTTTGGATATTCTAACTTATATTTTAATGCTTGCTACGAAAACTTATCATTAGATATTCTTTTCTTACTTTACTTCCTCACTTTTCTAAATGTCTATAACTTCTTTTTATCTAGTTTTAGTAATTCTAAATCTGAAATTCTTTCTTCTTTTCTTACTTTACTTCCTCACTTTTCTAAATGTCTATAACTTCTTTTTATCTAGTTTTAGTAATTCTAAATCTGATATTCTTTCTTCTTTCTTACTTTACTTCCTCACTTTTCTAAAGGTTTATAACTAATTTTTATCTCTTAGTTTTAGTAACTCTAAAAGCTGAAATTCCATCTTCTTTTCTTACTTTACTTCCTCACTTTTCTAAAGCTAACTTTCATCTACAAGCATATCTTGACAAACCGAATACAGATTCGTAATTATCATATTATTACTAACATTTTGGATATTCTAACTTATATTTTAATGCTTGCTACGAAAACTTATCATTAGATATTCTTTTCTTACTTTACTTCCTCACTTTTCTAAATGTCTATAACTTCTTTTTATCTAGTTTTAGTAATTCCAAAATTGAAATTCTTTCTTCTTTTCTTACTTTACTTCCTCACTTTTCTAAATACTTATAACTAATTTTTATCTCTTAGTTTTAGTAATTCTAAATCTGAAATTCTTTATTCTTTTCTTACTTTACTTCCTCACTTTTCTAAAGCTAACTTTCATCTACAAGCATATCTTGACAAACCGAATACAGATTCGTAATTATCATATTATTACTAACATTTTGGATATTCTAACTTATATTTTAATGCTTGCTACGAAAACTTATCATTAGATATTCTTTTCTTACTTTACTTCCTCACTTTTCTAAATGTCTATAACTTCTTTTTATCTAGTTTTAGTAATTCTAAATCTGAAATTCTTTCTTCTTTCTTACTTTACTTCCTCACTTTTCTAAATGTCTATAACTTCTTTTATCTAGTTTTAGTAATTCTAAATCTGATATTCTTTCTTCTTTTCTTACTTTACTTCCTCACTTTTCTAAAGGTTTATAACTAATTTTTATCTCTTAGTTTTAGTAACTCTAAAAGCTGAAATTCCATCTTCTTTTCTTACTTTACTTCCTCACTTTTCTAAAGCTAACTTTCATCTACAAGCATATCTTGACAAACCGAATACAGATTCGTAATTATCATATTATTACTAACATTTTGGATATTCTAACTTATATTTTAATGCTTGCTACGAAAACTTATCATTAGATATTCTTTTCTTACTTTACTTCCTCACTTTTCTAAATGTCTATAACTTCTTTTTATCTAGTTTTAGTAATTCTAAATCTGAAATTCTTTCTTCTTTTCTTACTTACTTCCTCACTTTTCTAAATGTCTATAACTTCTTTTATCTAGTTTTAGTAATTCTAAATCTGATATTCTTTCTTCTTTTCTTACTTTACTTCCTCACTTTTCTAAAGGTTTATAACTAATTTTTATCTCTTAGTTTTAGTAACTCTAAAAGCTGAAATTCCATCTTCTTTTCTTACTTTACTTCCTCACTTTTCTAAAGCTAACTTTCATCTACAAGCATATCTTGACAAACCGAATACAGATTCGTAATTATCATATTATTACTAACATTTTGGATATTCTAACTTATATTTTAATGCTTGCTACGAAAACTTATCATTAGATATTCTTTTCTTACTTTACTTCCTCACTTTTCTAAATGTCTATAACTTCTTTTTATCTAGTTTTAGTAATTCTAAATCTGAAATTCTTTCTTCTTTTCTTACTTTACTTCCTCACTTTTCTAAATGTCTATAACTTCTTTTTATCTAGTTTTAGTAATTCTAAATCTGATATTCTTTCTTCTTTTCTTACTTTACTTCCTCACTTTTCTAAAGGTTTATAACTAATTTTTATCTCTTAGTTTTTAGTAACTCTAAAAGCTGAAATTCCATCTTCTTTTCTTACTTTACTTCCTCACTTTTCTAAAGCTAACTTTCATCTACAAGCATATCTTGACAAACCGAATACAGATTCGTAATTATCATATTATTACTAACATTTTGGATATTCTAACTTATATTTTAATGCTTGCTACGAAAACTTATCATTAGATATTCTTTTCTTACTTTACTTCCTCACTTTTCTAAATGTCTATAACTTCTTTTTATCTAGTTTTAGTAATTCTAAATCTGAAATTCTTCTTCTTTTCTTACTTTACTTCCTCACTTTTCTAAATGTCTATAACTTCTTTTATCTAGTTTTAGTAATTCTAAATCTGATATTCTTTCTTCTTTTCTTACTTTACTTCCTCACTTTTCTAAAGGTTTATAACTAATTTTTATCTCTTAGTTTTAGTAACTCTAAAAGCTGAAATTCCATCTTCTTTTCTTACTTTACTTCCTCACTTTTCTAAAGCTAACTTTCATCTACAAGCATATCTTGACAAACCGAATACAGATTCGTAATTATCATATTATTACTAACATTTTGGATATTCTAACTTATATTTTAATGCTTGCTACGAAAACTTATCATTAGATATTCTTTTCTTACTTTACTTCCTCACTTTTCTAAATGTCTATAACTTCTTTTTATCTAGTTTTAGTAATTCTAAATCTGAAATTCTTTCTTCTTTTCTTACTTTACTTCCTCACTTTTCTAAATGTCTATAACTTCTTTTTATCTAGTTTTAGTAATTCTAAATCTGAAATTCTTTCTTCTTTTCTTACTTTACTTCCTCACTTTTCTAAATGTCTATAACTTCTTTTATCTAGTTTTAGTAATTCTAAATCTGATATTCTTTCTTCTTTTCTTACTTTACTTCCTCACTTTTCTAAAGGTTTATAACTAATTTTTTATCTCTTAGTTTTAGTAACTCTAAAAGCTGAAATTCCATCTTCTTTTCTTACTTTACTTCCTCACTTTTCTAAAGCTAACTTTCATCTACAAGCATATCTTGACAAACCGAATACAGATTCGTAATTATCATATTATTACTAACATTTTGGATATTCTAACTTATATTTTAATGCTTGCTACGAAAACTTATCATTAGATATTCTTTTCTTACTTTACTTCCTCACTTTTCTAAATGTCTATAACTTCTTTTTATCTAGTTTTAGTAATTCTAAATCTGAAATTCTTTCTTCTTTTCTTACTTTACTTCCTCACTTTTCTAAATGTCTATAACTTCTTTTTATCTAGTTTTAGTAATTCTAAATCTGATATTCTTTCTTCTTTCTTACTTTACTTCCTCACTTTTCTAAAGCTAACTTTCATCTACAAGCATATCTTGACAAACCGAATACAGATTCGTAATTATCATATTATTACTAACATTTTGGATATTCTAACTTATATTTTAATGCTTGCTACGAAAACTTATCATTAGATATTCTTTTCTTACTTTACTTCCTCACTTTTCTAAATGTCTATAACTTCTTTTTATCTAGTTTTAGTAATTCCAAAATTGAAATTCTTTCTTCTTTTCTTACTTTACTTCCTCACTTTTCTAAATACTTATAACTAATTTTTATCTCTTAGTTTTAGTAATTCTAAATCTGAAATTCTTTATTCTTTTCTTACTTTACTTCCTCACTTTTCTAAAGCTAACTTTCATCTACAAGCATATCTTGACAAACCGAATACAGATTCGTAATTATCATATTATTACTAACATTTTGGATATTCTAACTTATATTTTAATGCTTGCTACGAAAACTTATCATTAGATATTCTTTTCTTACTTTACTTCCTCACTTTTCTAAATGTCTATAACTTCTTTTTATCTAGTTTTAGTAATTCTAAATCTGAAATTCTTTCTTCTTTTCTTACTTTACTTCCTCACTTTTCTAAATGTCTATAACTTCTTTTTATCTAGTTTTAGTAATTCTAAATCTGATATTCTTTCTTCTTTTCTTACTTTACTTCCTCACTTTTCTAAAGGTTTATAACTAATTTTTATCTCTTAGTTTTAGTAACTCTAAAAGCTGAAATTCCATCTTCTTTTCTTACTTTACTTCCTCACTTTTCTAAAGCTAACTTTCATCTACAAGCATATCTTGACAAACCGAATACAGATTCGTAATTATCATATTATTACTAACATTTTGGATATTCTAACTTATATTTTAATGCTTGCTACGAAAACTTATCATTAGATATTCTTTTCTTACTTTACTTCCTCACTTTTCTAAATGTCTATAACTTCTTTTTATCTAGTTTTAGTAATTCTAAATCTGAAATTCTTTCTTCTTTTCTTACTTTACTTCCTCACTTTTCTAAATGTCTATAACTTCTTTTTATCTAGTTTTAGTAATTCTAAATCTGATATTCTTTCTTCTTTTCTTACTTTACTTCCTCACTTTTCTAAAGCTAACTTTCATCTACAAGCATATCTTGACAAACCGAATACAGATTCGTATTATCATATTATTACTAACATTTTGGATATTCTAACTTATATTTTAATGCTTGCTACGAAAACTTATCATTAGATATTCTTTTCTTACTTTACTTCCTCACTTTTCTAAATGTCTATAACTTCTTTTTATCTAGTTTTAGTAATTCCAAAATTGAAATTCTTTCTTCTTTTCTTACTTTACTTCCTCACTTTTCTAAATACTTATAACTAATTTTTATCTCTTAGTTTTAGTAATTCTAAATCTGAAATTCTTTATTCTTTTCTTACTTTACTTCCTCACTTTTCTAAAGCTAACTTTCATCTACAAGCATATCTTGACAAACCGAATACAGATTCGTAATTATCATATTATTACTAACATTTTGGATATTCTAACTTATATTTTAATGCTTGCTACGAAAACTTATCATTAGATATTCTTTTCTTACTTTACTTCCTCACTTTTCTAAATGTCTATAACTTCTTTTTATCTAGTTTTAGTAATTCTAAATCTGAAATTCTTTCTTCTTTTCTTACTTTACTTCCTCACTTTTCTAAATGTCTATAACTTCTTTTTATCTAGTTTTAGTAATTCTAAATCTGATATTCTTTCTTCTTTTCTTACTTTACTTCCTCACTTTTCTAAAGGTTTATAACTAATTTTTATCTCTTAGTTTTAGTAACTCTAAAAGCTGAAATTCCATCTTCTTTTCTTACTTTACTTCCTCACTTTTCTAAAGCTAACTTTCATCTACAAGCATATCTTGACAAACCGAATACAGATTCGTATTATCATATTATTACTAACATTTTGGATATTCTAACTTATATTTTAATGCTTGCTACGAAAACTTATCATTAGATATTCTTTTCTTACTTTACTTCCTCACTTTTCTAAAGGTTTATAACTAATTTTTATCTCTTAGTTTTAGTAACTCTAAAAGCTGAAATTCCATCTTCTTTTCTTACTTTACTTCCTCACTTTTCTAAAGCTAACTTTCATCTACAAGCATATCTTGACAAACCGAATACAGATTCGTAATTATCATATTATTACTAACATTTTGGATATTCTAACTTATATTTTAATGCTTGCTACGAAAACTTATCATTAGATATTCTTTTCTTACTTTACTTCCTCACTTTTCTAAATGTCTATAACTTCTTTTTATCTAGTTTTAGTAATTCCAAAATTGAAATTCTTTCTTCTTTTCTTACTTTACTTCCTCACTTTTCTAAATACTTATAACTAATTTTTATCTCTTAGTTTTAGTAATTCTAAATCTGAAATTCTTTATTCTTTTCTTACTTTACTTCCTCACTTTTCTAAAGCTAACTTTCATCTACAAGCATATCTTGACAAACCGAATACAGATTCGTAATTATCATATTATTACTAACATTTTGGATATTCTAACTTATATTTTAATGCTTGCTACGAAAACTTATCATTAGATATTCTTTTCTTACTTTACTTCCTCACTTTTCTAAATGTCTATAACTTCTTTTTATCTAGTTTTAGTAATTCTAAATCTGAAATTCTTTCTTCTTTTCTTACTTTACTTCCTCACTTTTCTAAATGTCTATAACTTCTTTTTATCTAGTTTTAGTAATTCTAAATCTGATATTCTTTCTTCTTTTCTTACTTTACTTCCTCACTTTTCTAAAGGTTTATAACTAATTTTTATCTCTTAGTTTTAGTAACTCTAAAAGCTGAAATTCCATCTTCTTTTCTTACTTTACTTCCTCACTTTTCTAAAGCTAACTTTCATCTACAAGCATATCTTGACAAACCGAATACAGATTCGTAATTATCATATTATTACTAACATTTTGGATATTCTAACTTATATTTTAATGCTTGCTACGAAAACTTATCATTAGATATTCTTTTCTTACTTTACTTCCTCACTTTTCTAAATGTCTATAACTTCTTTTTATCTAGTTTTAGTAATTCCAAAATTGAAATTCTTTCTTCTTTTCTTACTTTACTTCCTCACTTTTCTAAATACTTATAACTAATTTTTATCTCTTAGTTTTAGTAATTCTAAATCTGAAATTCTTTATTCTTTTCTTACTTTACTTCCTCACTTTTCTAAAGCTAACTTTCATCTACAAGCATATCTTGACAAACCGAATACAGATTCGTAATTATCATATTATTACTAACATTTTGGATATTCTAACTTATATTTTAATGCTTGCTACGAAAACTTATCATTAGATATTCTTTTCTTACTTTACTTCCTCACTTTTCTAAATGTCTATAACTTCTTTTTATCTAGTTTTAGTAATTCCAAAATTGAAATTCTTTCTTCTTTTCTTACTTTACTTCCTCACTTTTCTAAATACTTATAACTAATTTTTATCTCTTAGTTTTAGTAATTCTAAATCTGAAATTCTTTATTCTTTTCTTACTTTACTTCCTCACTTTTCTAAAGCTAACTTTCATCTACAAGCATATCTTGACAAACCGAATACAGATTCGTAATTATCATATTATTACTAACATTTTGGATATTCTAACTTATATTTTAATGCTTGCTACGAAAACTTATCATTAGATATTCTTTTCTTACTTTACTTCCTCACTTTTCTAAATGTCTATAACTTCTTTTTATCTAGTTTTAGTAATTCTAAATCTGAAATTCTTTCTTCTTTTCTTACTTTACTTCCTCACTTTTCTAAATGTCTATAACTTCTTTTTATCTAGTTTTAGTAATTCTAAATCTGATATTCTTTCTTCTTTTCTTACTTTACTTCCTCACTTTTCTAAAGGTTTATAACTAATTTTTATCTCTTAGTTTTAGTAACTCTAAAAGCTGAAATTCCATCTTCTTTTCTTACTTTACTTCCTCACTTTTCTAAAGCTAACTTTCATCTACAAGCATATCTTGACAAACCGAATACAGATTCGTAATTATCATATTATTACTAACATTTTGGATATTCTAACTTATATTTTAATGCTTGCTACGAAAACTTATCATTAGATATTCTTTTCTTACTTTACTTCCTCACTTTTCTAAATGTCTATAACTTCTTTTTATCTAGTTTTTAGTAATTCTAAATCTGAAATTCTTTCTTCTTTTCTTACTTTACTTCCTCACTTTTCTAAATGTCTATAACTTCTTTTTATCTAGTTTTAGTAATTCTAAATCTGATATTCTTTCTTCTTTTCTTACTTTACTTCCTCACTTTTCTAAAGGTTTATAACTAATTTTTATCTCTTAGTTTTAGTAACTCTAAAAGCTGAAATTCCATCTTCTTTTCTTACTTTACTTCCTCACTTTTCTAAAGCTAACTTTCATCTACAAGCATATCTTGACAAACCGAATACAGATTCGTAATTATCATATTATTACTAACATTTTGGATATTCTAACTTATATTTTAATGCTTGCTACGAAAACTTATCATTAGATATTCTTTTCTTACTTTACTTCCTCACTTTTCTAAATGTCTATAACTTCTTTTTATCTAGTTTTAGTAATTCTAAATCTGAAATTCTTTCTTCTTTCTTACTTTACTTCCTCACTTTTCTAAATGTCTATAACTTCTTTTATCTAGTTTTAGTAATTCTAAATCTGATATTCTTTCTTCTTTTCTTACTTTACTTCCTCACTTTTCTAAAGGTTTATAACTAATTTTTATCTCTTAGTTTTAGTAACTCTAAAAGCTGAATTCCATCTTCTTTTCTTACTTTACTTCCTCACTTTTCTAAAGCTAACTTTCATCTACAAGCATATCTTGACAAACCGAATACAGATTCGTAATTATCATATTATTACTAACATTTTGGATATTCTAACTTATATTTTAATGCTTGCTACGAAAACTTATCATTAGATATTCTTTTCTTACTTTACTTCCTCACTTTTCTAAATGTCTATAACTTCTTTTTATCTAGTTTTAGTAATTCTAAATCTGAAATTCTTTCTTCTTTCTTACTTTACTTCCTCACTTTTCTAAATGTCTATAACTTCTTTTTATCTAGTTTTAGTAATTCTAAATCTGATATTCTTTCTTCTTTTCTTACTTTACTTCCTCACTTTTCTAAAGGTTTATAACTAATTTTTATCTCTTAGTTTTAGTAACTCTAAAAGCTGAAATTCCATCTTCTTTTCTTACTTTACTTCCTCACTTTTCTAAAGCTAACTTTCATCTACAAGCATATCTTGACAAACCGAATACAGATTCGTAATTATCATATTATTACTAACATTTTGGATATTCTAACTTATATTTTAATGCTTGCTACGAAAACTTATCATTAGATATTCTTTTCTTACTTTACTTCCTCACTTTTCTAAATGTCTATAACTTCTTTTTATCTAGTTTTAGTAATTCTAAATCTGAAATTCTTTCTTCTTTTCTTACTTTACTTCCTCACTTTTCTAAATGTCTATAACTTCTTTTTATCTAGTTTTAGTAATTCTAAATCTGATATTCTTTCTTCTTTTCTTACTTTACTTCCTCACTTTTCTAAAGGTTTATAACTAATTTTTATCTCTTAGTTTTAGTAACTCTAAAAGCTGAAATTCCATCTTCTTTTCTTACTTTACTTCCTCACTTTTCTAAAGCTAACTTTCATCTACAAGCATATCTTGACAAACCGAATACAGAGTCGTAATTATCATATTATTACTAACATTTGGATATTCTAACTTATATTTTAATGCTTGCTACGAAAACTTATCATTAGATATTCTTTTCTTACTTTACTTCCTCACTTTTCTAAATGTCTATAACTTCTTTTTATCTAGTTTTAGTAATTCTAAATCTGAAATTCTTTCTTCTTTTCTTACTTTACTTCCTCACTTTTCTAAATGTCTATAACTTCTTTTTATCTAGTTTTAGTAATTCTAAATCTGATATTCTTTCTTCTTTTCTTACTTTACTTCCTCACTTTTCTAAAGGTTTATAACTAATTTTTATCTCTTAGTTTTAGTAACTCTAAAAGCTGAAATTCCATCTTCTTTTCTTACTTTACTTCCTCACTTTTCTAAAGCTAACTTTCATCTACAAGCATATCTTGACAAACCGAATACAGATTCGTAATTATCATATTATTACTAACATTTTGGATATTCTAACTTATATTTTAATGCTTGCTACGAAAACTTATCATTAGATATTCTTTTCTTACTTTACTTCCTCACTTTTCTAAATGTCTATAACTTCTTTTTATCTAGTTTTAGTAATTCTAAATCTGAAATTCTTTCTTCTTTTCTTACTTTACTTCCTCACTTTTCTAAATGTCTATAACTTCTTTTTATCTAGTTTTAGTAATTCTAAATCTGATATTCTTTCTTCTTTTCTTACTTTACTTCCTCACTTTTCTAAAGGTTTATAACTAATTTTTATCTCTTAGTTTTAGTAACTCTAAAAGCTGAAATTCCATCTTCTTTTCTTACTTTACTTCCTCACTTTTCTAAAGCTAACTTTCATCTACAAGCATATCTTGACAAACCGAATACAGATTCGTAATTATCATATTATTACTAACATTTTGGATATTCTAACTTATATTTTAATGCTTGCTACGAAAACTTATCATTAGATATTCTTTTCTTACTTTACTTCCTCACTTTTCTAAAGGTTTATAACTAATTTTTATCTCTTAGTTTTAGTAACTCTAAAAGCTGAAATTCCATCTTCTTTTCTTACTTTACTTCCTCACTTTTCTAAAGCTAACTTTCATCTACAAGCATATCTTGACAAACCGAATACAGATTCGTAATTATCATATTATTACTAACATTTTGGATATTCTAACTTATATTTTAATGCTTGCTACGAAAACTTATCATTAGATATTCTTTTCTTACTTTACTTCCTCACTTTTCTAAATGTCTATAACTTCTTTTTATCTAGTTTTAGTAATTCCAAAATTGAAATTCTTTCTTCTTTTCTTACTTTACTTCCTCACTTTTCTAAATACTTATAACTAATTTTTATCTCTTAGTTTTAGTAATTCTAAATCTGAAATTCTTTATTCTTTTCTTACTTTACTTCCTCACTTTTCTAAAGCTAACTTTCATCTACAAGCATATCTTGACAAACCGAATACAGATTCGTAATTATCATATTATTACTAACATTTTGGATATTCTAACTTATATTTTAATGCTTGCTACGAAAACTTATCATTAGATATTCTTTTCTTACTTTACTTCCTCACTTTTCTAAATGTCTATAACTTCTTTTTATCTAGTTTTAGTAATTCTAAATCTGAAATTCTTTCTTCTTTTCTTACTTTACTTCCTCACTTTTCTAAATGTCTATAACTTCTTTTATCTAGTTTTAGTAATTCTAAATCTGATATTCTTTCTTCTTTTCTTACTTTACTTCCTCACTTTTCTAAAGGTTTATAACTAATTTTTATCTCTTAGTTTTAGTAACTCTAAAAGCTGAAATTCCATCTTCTTTTCTTACTTTACTTCCTCACTTTTCTAAAGCTAACTTTCATCTACAAGCATATCTTGACAAACCGAATACAGATTCGTAATTATCATATTATTACTAACATTTTGGATATTCTAACTTATATTTTAATGCTTGCTACGAAAACTTATCATTAGATATTCTTTTCTTACTTTACTTCCTCACTTTTCTAAATGTCTATAACTTCTTTTATCTAGTTTTAGTAATTCCAAAATTGAAATTCTTTCTTCTTTTCTTACTTTACTTCCTCACTTTTCTAAATACTTATAACTAATTTTTATCTCTTAGTTTTAGTAATTCTAAATCTGAAATTCTTTATTCTTTTCTTACTTTACTTCCTCACTTTTCTAAAGCTAACTTTCATCTACAAGCATATCTTGACAAACCGAATACAGATTCGTAATTATCATATTATTACTAACATTTTGGATATTCTAACTTATATTTTAATGCTTGCTACGAAAACTTATCATTAGATATTCTTTTCTTACTTACTTCCTCACTTTTCTAAATGTCTATAACTTCTTTTTATCTAGTTTTAGTAATTCTAAATCTGAAATTCTTTCTTCTTTTCTTACTTTACTTCCTCACTTTTCTAAATGTCTATAACTTCTTTTTATCTAGTTTTAGTAATTCTAAATCTGATATTCTTTCTTCTTTTCTTACTTTACTTCCTCACTTTTCTAAAGGTTTATAACTAATTTTTATCTCTTAGTTTTAGTAACTCTAAAAGCTGAAATTCCATCTTCTTTTCTTACTTTACTTCCTCACTTTTCTAAAGCTAACTTTCATCTACAAGCATATCTTGACAAACCGAATACAGATTCGTAATTATCATATTATTACTAACATTTTGGATATTCTAACTTATATTTTAATGCTTGCTACGAAAACTTATCATTAGATATTCTTTTCTTACTTTACTTCCTCACTTTTCTAAATGTCTATAACTTCTTTTTATCTAGTTTTAGTAATTCCAAATTGAAATTCTTTCTTCTTTTCTTACTTTACTTCCTCACTTTTCTAAATACTTATAACTAATTTTTATCTCTTAGTTTTAGTAATTCTAAATCTGAAATTCTTTATTCTTTTCTTACTTTACTTCCTCACTTTTCTAAAGCTAACTTTCATCTACAAGCATATCTTGACAAACCGAATACAGATTCGTAATTATCATATTATTACTAACATTTTGGATATTCTAACTTATATTTTAATGCTTGCTACGAAAACTTATCATTAGATATTCTTTTCTTACTTTACTTCCTCACTTTTCTAAATGTCTATAACTTCTTTTTATCTAGTTTTAGTAATTCCAAAATTGAAATTCTTTCTTCTTTTCTTACTTTACTTCCTCACTTTTCTAAATACTTATAACTAATTTTTATCTCTTAGTTTTAGTAATTCTAAATCTGAAATTCTTTATTCTTTTCTTACTTTACTTCCTCACTTTTCTAAAGCTAACTTTCATCTACAAGCATATCTTGACAAACCGAATACAGATTCGTAATTATCATATTATTACTAACATTTTGGATATTCTAACTTATATTTTAATGCTTGCTACGAAAACTTATCATTAGATATTCTTTTCTTACTTTACTTCCTCACTTTTCTAAATGTCTATAACTTCTTTTTATCTAGTTTTAGTAATTCTAAATCT
>CAMPDV010004688.1:0-33833 GCA_946699065.1 Loxodes magnus
CTCTAAGTTTTAGTAATTCTAAAACTGTAATTCTAAAACTGAAATTCTTTCTTCTTTTCTTACTTTACTTCCTCACTTTTCTAAATACTTATAACTTCTTTTTATCTCTAAGTTTTAGTAATTCTAAAACTGAAATTCTTTCTTCTTTTCTTACTTTACTTCCTCACTTTTCTAAATACTTATAACTTCTTTTTATCTCTAAGTTTTAGTAATTCTAAAACTGTAATTCCATCTTCTTTTCTTACTTTACTTCCTCACTTTTCTAAATACTTATAACTTATTTTTATCTCTAAGTTTTTAGTAATTCTAAAACTGTAATTTCTAACTTCCTTTCTTACTTTACTTCCTCACTTTTAAAAATACTTTATAACTTCTTTTTATCTCTAAGTTTTAGTAATTCTAAAACTGTAATTCCATCTTCTTTTCTTACTTTACTTCCTCACTTTTCTAAATACTTATAACTTCTTTTTATCTCTAAGTTTTAGTAATTCAAAAACTGTAATTCTATCTTCTTTTCTTACTTTACTTTCCTCACTTTTAAAAATACTTATAACTTCTTTTTATCTCTAAGTTTTAGTAATTCTAAAACTGTAATTCAATCTTCTTTTCTTACTTTACTTCCTCACTTTTCTAAATACTTATAACTTCTTTTTATCTCTAAGTTTTAGTAATTCAAAAACTGTAATTCTATCTTCTTTTCTTACTTTACTTCCTCACTTTTCTAAATACTTATAACTTCTTTTTATCTCTAAGTTTTAGTAATTCTAAAACTGTAATTCCATCTTCTTTTCTTTACTTTACTTCCTCACTTTTCTAAATACTTATAACTTCTTTTTATCTCTAAGTTTTAGTAATTCTAAAACTGTAATTCCATCTTCTTTTCTTACTTTACTTCCTCACTTTTCTAAATACTTATAACTTATTTTTATCTCTAAGTTTTAGTAATTCTAAAACTGTAATTCCATCTTCTTTTCTTTACTTTACTTCCTCACTTTTCTAAATACTTATAACTTCTTTTTATCTCTAAGTTTTAGTAACTCTAAAAGCTGCAATTCCATCTTCTTTTCTTACTTTACTTCCTCACTTTTCAAAATACTTATCACTCTCTTTTTATCTCTAAGTTTATGTTTTTCTAAAGGCTTTAATTCTTTCTTTTAGTAATTCTAAAACTGTAATTCCATCTTCTTTTCTTACTTTACTTCCTCACTTTTCTAAATACTTATAACTTATTTTTATCTCTAAGTTTTAGTAATTCTAAAACTGTAATCCTTTCTTCTTTTCTTACTTTACTTCCTCACTTTTAAAAAATACTTATAACTTCTTTTTATCTCTAAGTTTTAGTAATTCTAAAACTGTAATTCTAAAACTGTAATTCCATCTTCTTTTCTTACTTTTCTAAATACTTATAACTTCTGTTTATCTCTAAGTTTTAGTAATTCTAAAACTGTAATTCCATCTTCTTTTCTTACTTTACTTCCTCACTTTTAAAAATACTTATAACTTCTTTTTATCTCTAAGTTTTAGTAATTCTAAAACTGTAATTCCATCTTCTTTTCTTACTTTACTTCCTCACTTTTCTAAATACTTATAACTTCTTTTTATCTCTAAGTTTTAGTAATTCTAAAACTGAAATTCTTTCTTCTTTTCTTACTTTACTTCCTCACTTTTAAAAATACTTATAACTTCTTTTTATCTCTAAGTTTTAGTAATTCTAAAACTGTAATTCCATCTTCTTTTCTTACTTTTTCTCACTTTTCTAAATACTTATAACTTATTTTTATCTCTAAGTTTTAGTAATTCTAAAACTGTAATTCCATCTTCTTTTCTTACTTTACTTCCTCACTTTTAAAAATACTTATAACTTCTTTTTATCTCTAAGTTTTAGTAATTCTAAAACTGTAATTCCATCTTCTTTTCTTACTTTACTTCCTCACTTTTCTAAATACTTATAACTTCTTTTTATCTCTAAGTTTTAGTAATTCTAAAACTGTAATTCGATCTTCTTTTCTTACTTTACTTCCTCACTTTTAAAAATACTTATAACTTCTTTTTTATCTCTAAGTTTTAGTAATTCGTAAAACTGTAATTCTATCTTCTTTTCTTACTTTACTTCCCTCACTTTTCTAAATACTTATAACTTCTTTTTATCTCTAAGTTTTAGTAATTCTAAAACTGAAATTCTTTCTTCTTTTCTTACTTTACTTCCTCACTTTTCTAAATACTTATAACTTCTTTTTATCTCTAAGTTTTAGTAATTCTAGAAACTGTAATTCTATCTTCTTTTCTTACTTTACTTCCTCACTTTTCTAAATACTTATAACTTCTTTTTATCTCTAAGTTTTAGTAATTCTAAAACTGAAATTCTTTCTTCTTTTCTTACTTTACTTCCTCACTTTTCTAAATACTTATAACTTCTTTTTATCTCTAAGTTTTAGTAATTCTAAAACTGTAATTCCATCTTCTTTTCTTACTTTACTTCCTCACTTTTCTAAATACTTATAACTTCTTTTTATCTCTAAGTTTTAGTAACTCTAAAACTGTAATTCTATCTTCTTTTTTTACTTTACTTCCTCACTTTTCTAAATACTTATAACTTCTATTTATCTCTAAGTTTTAGTAATTCTAAAACTGTAATTCCATCTTCTTTTCTTACTTTACATCCTCACTTTTCTAAATACTTATAACTTCTTTTTATCTCTAAGTTTTAGTAATTCTAAAACTGTAATTCTATCTTCTTTTCTTACTTTACTTCCTCACTTTTAAAAATACTTATAACTTCTTTTTATCTCTAAGTTTTAGTAATTCTAAAACTGTAATTCCATCTTCTTTTCTTACTTTACTTCCTCACTTTTCTAAATACTTATAACTTCTTTTTATCTCTAAGTTTTAGTAATTCTAAAACTGTAATTCTATCTTCTTTTCTTACTTTACTTCCTCACTTTTAAAAATACTTATAACTTCTTTTTATCTCTAAGTTTTAGTAATTCTAAAACTGTAATTCTATCTTCTTTTCTTACTTTACTTCCTCACTTTTCTAAATACTTATAACTTCTTTTTATCTCTAAGTTTTAGTAATTCTAAAACTGAAATTCTTTCTTCTTTTTCTTACTTTACTTCCTCACTTTTCTAAATACTTATAACTTCTTTTTATCTCTAAGTTTTAGTAATTCTAAAACTGTAATTCTATCTTCTTTTCTTACTTTACTTCCTCACTTTTCTAAATACTTATAACTTCTTTTTATCTCTAAGTTTTAGTAATTCTAAAACTGAAATTCTTTCTTCTTTTCTTACTTTACTTCCTCACTTTTCTAAATACTTATAACTTCTTTTTATCTCTAAGTTTTAGTAATTCTAAAACTGTAATTCCATCTTCTTTTCTTACTTTACTTCCTCACTTTTCTAAATACTTATAACTTCTTTTTATTTCTAAGTTTTAGTAACTCTAAAACTGTAATTCTATCTTCTTTTTTTACTTTACTTCCTCACTTTTCTAAATACTTATAACTTCTATTTATCTCTAAGTTTTAGTAATTCAAAAACTGTAATTCCATCTTCTTTTCTTACTTTACATCCTCACTTTTCTAAATACTTATAACTTCTTTTTATCTCTAAGTTTTAGTAATTCTAAAACTGTAATTCTATCTTCTTTTCTTACTTTACTTCCTCACTTTTAAAAATACTTATAACTTCTTTTTATCTCTAAGTTTTAGTAATTCTAAAACTGTAATTCCATCTTCTTTTCTTACTTTACTTCCTCACTTTTCTAAATACTTATAACTTCTTTTTATCTCTAAGTTTTAGTAATTCTAAAACTGAAATTCTTTCTTCTTTTCTTACTTTACTTCCTCACTTTTCTAGATACTTATAACTTCTTTTTATCTCTAAGTTTTAGTAATTCTAAAACTGAAATTCTTTCTTCTTTTCTTACTTTACTTCCCTCACTTTTCTAAATACTTATAACTTCTTTTTATCTCTAAGTTTTAGTAACTCTAAAACTGTAATTCTATCTTCTTTTTTTACTTTACTTCCTCACTTTTCTAAATACTTATAACTTCTTTTTATCTCTAAGTTTTAGTAATTCGTAAAACTGTAATTCCATCTTCTTTTCTTACTTTACTTCCTCACTTTTCTAAATACTTATAACTTCTTTTTATCTCTAAGTTTTAGTAATTCTAAAACTGTAATTCCATCTTCTTTTCTTACTTTACTTCCTCACTTTTCTAAATACTTATAACTTCTTTTTATCTCTAAGTTTTAGTAACTCTAAAACTGTAATTCTATCTTCTTTTTTTACTTTACTTCCTCACTTTTTCTAAATACTTATAACTTCTTTTTATCTCTAAGTTTTAGTAATTCAAAAACTGTAATTCTATCTTCTTTTCTTTACTTTACTTCCTCACTTTTAAAAATACTTATAACTTCTTTTTATCTCTAAGTTTTAGTAATTCTAAAACTGTAATTCCATCTTCTTTTCTTACTTTACTTCCTCACTTTTCTAAATACTTATAACTTCTTTTTATCTCTAAGTTTTAGTAATTCTAAAACTGTAATCCTTTCTTCTTTTCTTACTTTACTTCCTCACTTTTCTAAATACTTATAACTTCTTTTTATCTCTAAGTTTTAGTAATTCTAAAACTGTAATTCTATCTTCTTTTCTTACTTTACTTCCTCACTTTTCTAAATACTTATAACTTCTTTTTATCTCTAAGTTTTAGTAATTCAAAAAACTGTAATTCTATCTTCTTTTCTTACTTTACTTCCTCACTTTTCTAAATACTTATAACTTCTTTTTATCTCTAAGTTTTAGTAATTCTAAAACTGTAATTCCATCTTCTTTTCTTACTTTACTTCCTCACATTTCTAAATACTTATAACTTCTTTTTATCTCTAAGTTTTAGTAATTCTAAAACTGAAATTCTTTCTTCTTTTCTTACTTTACTTCCTCACTTTTCTAAATACTTATAACTTCTTTTTATCTCTAAGTTTTAGTAATTCTAAAACTGTAATTCCATCTTCTTTTCTTACTTTACTTCCTCACTTTTCTAAATACTTATAACTTCTTTTTATCTCTAAGTTTTAGTAATTCTAAAACTGAAATTCTTTCTTCTTTTCTTACTTTACTTCCTCACTTTTCTAAATACTTATAACTTCTTTTTATCTCTAAGTTTTAGTAATTCTAAAACTGTAATTCCATCTTCTTTTCTTACTTTACTTCCTCACTTTTCTAAATACTTATAACTTCTATTTATCTCTAAGTTTTAGTAACTCTAAAACTGTAATTCCATCTTCTTTTTTACTTTACTTCCTCACTTTTCTAAATACTTATAACTTCTTTTTATCTCTAAGTTTTAGTAATTCTAAAACTGTAATTCCATCTTCTTTTCTTACTTTACTTCCTCACTTTTCTAAATACTTATAACTTCTTTTTATCTCTAAGTTTTAGTAATTCTAAAACTGTAATTCCATCTTCTTTTCTTACTTTACTTCCTCACTTTTCTAAATACTTATAACTTCTTTTTATCTCTAAGTTTTAGTAATTCTAAAACTGTAATCCTTCTCTTCTTTTCTTACTTTACTTCCTCACTTTTCTAAATACTTATAACTTCTTTTTATCTCTAAGTTTTAGTAATTCAAAAACTGTAATTCTATCTTCTTTTCTTACTTTACTTCCTCACTTTTCTAAATACTTATAACTTCTTTTTATCTCTAAGTTTTAGTAATTCTAAAACTGTAATCCTTTCTTCTTTTCTTACTTTACTTCCTCACTTTTCTAAATACTTATAACTTCTTTTTATCTCTAAGTTTTAGTAATTCTAAAACTGTAATTCTATCTTCTTTTCTTACTTTACTTCCTCACTTTTCTAAATACTTATAACTTCTTTTTATCTCTAAGTTTTAGTAATTCAAAAACTGTAATTCTATCTTCTTTTCTTACTTTACTTCCTCACTTTTCTAAATACTTATAACTTCTTTTTATCTCTAAGTTTTAGTAATTCTAAAACTGTAATTCTATCTTCTTTTCTTACTTTACTTCCTCACATTTCTAAATACTTATAACTTCTTTTTATCTCTAAGTTTTAGTAATTCTAAAACTGAAATTCTTTCTTCTTTTCTTACTTTACTTCCTCACTTTTAAAAATACTTATAACTTCTTTTTATCTCTAAGTTTTAGTAATTCTAAAACTGTAATTCCATCTTCTTTTCTTACTTTACTTCCTCACTTTTCTAAATACTTATAACTTCTTTTTATCTCTAAGTTTTAGTAATTCTAAAACTGTAATTCGATCTTCTTTTCTTACTTTACTTCCTCACTTTTCTAAATACTTATAACTTCTTTTTATCTCTAAGTTTTAGTAATTCTAAAACTGTAATTCCATCTTCTTTTCTTACTTTACTTCCTCACTTTTCTAAATACTTATAACTTCTTTTTATCTCTAAGTTTTAGTAACTCTAAAACTGTAATTCCATCTTCTTTTTTTACTTTACTTCCTCACTTTTCTAAATACTTATAACTTCTTTTTATCTCTAAGTTTTAGTAATTCTAAAACTGTAATTCCATCTTCTTTTCTTACTTTACTTCCTCACTTTTCTAAATACTTATAACTTCTTTTTATCTCTAAGTTTTAGTAATTCTAAAACTGTAATTCCATCTTCTTTTCTTACTTTACTTCCTCACTTTTCTAAATACTTATAACTTCTTTTTATCTCTAAGTTTTAGTAATTCTAAAACTGTAATCCTTTCTTCTTTTCTTACTTTACTTCCTCACTTTTCTAAATACTTATAACTTCTTTTTATCTCTAAGTTTTAGTAATTCTAAAACTGTAATTCTATCTTCTTTTCTTACTTTACTTCCTCACTTTTCTAAATACTTATAACTTCTTTTTATCTCTAAGTTTTAGTAATTCAAAAACTGTAATTCTATCTTCTTTTCTTACTTTACTTCCTCACTTTTCTAAATACTTATAACTTCTTTTTATCTCTAAGTTTTAGTAATTCTAAAACTGTAATTCCATCTTCTTTTCTTACTTTACTTCCTCACATTTCTAAATACTTATAACTTCTTTTTATCTCTAAGTTTTAGTAATTCTAAAACTGAAATTCCATCTTCTTTTCTTACTTTACTTCCTCACTTTTCTAAATACTTATAACTTCTTTTTATCTCTAAAGTTTTAAAACTGTAATTCTAAAACTGTAATTCCATCTTCTTTTCTTACTTTACTTCCTCACTTTTCTAAATACTTATAACTTCTTTTTATCTCTAAGTTTTAGTAATTCTAAAACTGAAATTCTTTCTTCTTTTCTTACTTTACTTCCTCACTTTTCTAAATACTTATAACTTCTTTTTATCTCTAAGTTTTAGTAATTCTAAAACTGTAATTCTATCTTCTTTTCTTACTTTACTTCCTCACTTTTCTAAATACTTATAACTTCTTTTTATCTCTAAGTTTTAGTAATTCTAAAACTGTAATTCCATCTTCTTTTCTTACTTTACTTCCTCACTTTTCTAAATACTTATAACTTCTTTTTATCTCTAAGTTTTAGTAATTCTAAAACTGTAATTCTATCTTCTTTTCTTACTTTACTTCCTCACTTTTCTAAATACTTATAACTTCTTTTTATCTCTAAGTTTTAGTAATTCTAAAACTGTAATTCCATCTTCTTTTCTTACTTTACTTCCTCACTTTTCTAAATACTTATAACTTCTTTTTATCTCTAAGTTTTAGTAACTCTAAAACTGTAATTCTATCTTCTTTTTTTACTTTACTTCCTCACTTTTCTAAATACTTATAACTTCTATTTATCTCTAAGTTTTAGTAATTCAAAAACTGTAATTCCATCTTCTTTTCTTACTTTACATCCTCACTTTTCTAAATACTTATAACTTCTTTTTATCTCTAAGTTTTAGTAATTCTAAAACTGTAATTCTAACTTCCTTTCTTACTTTACTTCCTCACATTTCTAAATACTTATAACTTCTTTTTATCTCTAAGTTTTAGTAATTCTAAAACTGTAATTCCATCTTCTTTTCTTACTTTACTTCCTCACTTTTAAAAATACTTATAACTTCTTTTTATCTCTAAGTTTTAGTAATTCTAAAACTGTAATTCCATCTTCTTTTCTTACTTTACTTCCTCACTTTTCTAAATACTTATAACTTCTTTTTATCTCTAAGTTTTAGTAATTCTAAAACTGTAATTCGATCTTCTTTTCTTACTTTACTTCCTCACTTTTCTAAATACTTATAACTTCTTTTTATCTCTAAGTTTTAGTAATTCTAAAACTGTAATTCCATCTTCTTTTCTTACTTTACTTCCTCACTTTTAAAAATACTTATAACTTCTTTTTATCTCTAAGTTTTAGTAATTCTAAAACTGTAATTCCATCTTCTTTTCTTACTTTACTTCCTCACTTTTCTAAATACTTATAACTTCTTTTTATCTCTAAGTTTTAGTTTCTAAAACTGAAATTCTTTCTTCTTTTCTTACTTTACTTCCTCACTTTTCTAAATACTTATAAATCTCTAAGTTTTAGTAATTCTAAAACTGTAATTCCATTCTTCTTTTCTTACTTTACTTCCTCACTTTTCTAAATACTTATAACTTCTTTTTATCTCTAAGTTTTAGTAATTCTAAAACTGTAATTCCATCTTCTTTTCTTACTTTACTTCCTCACTTTTCTAAATACTTATAACTTCTTTTTATCTCTAAGTTTTAGTAATTCTAAAACTGTAATTCCATCTTCTTTTCTTACTTTACTTCCTCACTTTTAAAAATACTTATAACTTCTTTTTATCTCTAAGTTTTAGTAATTCTAAAACTGAAATTCTTTCTTCTTTTCTTACTTTACTTCCTCACTTTTCTAAATACTTATAACTTCTTTTTATCTCTAAGTTTTAGTAATTCTAAAACTGTAATTCTATCTTCTTTTCTTACTTTACTTCCTCACTTTTCTAAATACTTATAACTTCTTTTTATCTCTAAGTTTTAGTAATTCTAAAACTGTAATTCCATCTTCTTTTCTTACTTTACTTCCTCACTTTTCTAAATACTTATAACTTCTTTTTATCTCTAAGTTTTAGTAATTCTAAAACTGTAATTCTAACTTCCTTTCTTACTTTACTTCCTCACATTTCTAAATACTTATAACTTCTTTTTATCTCTAAGTTTTAGTAATTCTAAAACTGTAATTCCATCTTCTTTTCTTACTTTACTTCCTCACTTTTCTAAATACTTATAACTTCTTTTTATCTCTAAGTTTTAGTAATTCTAAAACTGAAATTCTTTCTTCTTTTCTTACTTTACTTCCTCACTTTTCTAAATACTTATAACTTCTTTTTATCTCTAAGTTTTAGTAATTCTAAAACTGTAATTCTATCTTCTTTTTTACTTTACTTTACTTTTCTTACTTATAACTCACTTTTCTAAATACTTATAACTTATAACTTCTTTTTATCTCTAAGTTTTAGTAATTCTAAAACTGTAATTCCTGAAATTCTTCTTTTCTTACTTTACTTCCTCACTTTTCTAAATACTTATAACTTCTTTTTATCTCTAAGTTTTAGTAATTCTAAAACTGTAATTCCATCTTCTTTTCTTACTTTACTTCCTCACTTTTCTAAATACTTATAACTTCTTTTTATCTCTAAGTTTTAGTAATTCTAAAACTGTAATTCTATCTTCTTTTCTTACTTTACTTCCTCACTTTTAAAAATACTTATAACTTCTTTTTATCTCTAAGTTTTAGTAATTCTAAAACTGAAATTCTTTCTTCTTTTCTTACTTTACTTCCTCACTTTTCTAAATACTTATAACTTCTTTTTATCTCTAAGTTTTAGTAATTCTAAAACTGTAATTCCATCTTCTTTTCTTACTTTACTTCCTCACTTTTCTAAATACTTATAACTTCTTTTTATCTCTAAGTTTTAGTAATTCTAAAACTGTAATTCCATCTTCTTTTCTTACTTTACTTCCTCACTTTTCTAAATACTTATAACTTCTTTTTATCTCTAAGTTTTAGTAATTCTAAAACTGTAATTCGATCTTCTTTTCTTACTTTACTTCCTCACTTTTAAAAATACTTATAACTTCTTTTTATCTCTAAGTTTTAGTAATTCTAAAACTGTAATTCCATCTTCTTTTCTTACTTTACTTCCTCACTTTTAAAAATACTTATAACTTCTTTTTATCTCTAAGTTTTAGTAATTCTAAAACTGTAATTCCATCTTCTTTTCTTACTTTACTTCCTCACTTTTAAAAATACTTATAACTTCTTTTTATCTCTAAGTTTTAGTAATTCTAAAACTGTAATTCTAAAACTGTAATTCCATCTTCTTTTCTTACTTTACTTCCTCACTTTTCTAAATACTTATAACTTCTTTTTATCTCTAAGTTTTAGTAATTCTAAAACTGTAATTCCATCTTCTTTTCTTACTTTACTTCCTCACTTTTCTAAATACTTATAACTTCTTTTTATCTCTAAGTTTTAGTAATTCTAAAACTGTAATTCCATCTTCTTTTCTTACTTTACTTCCTCACTTTTAAAAATACTTATAACTTCTTTTTATCTCTAAGTTTTAGTAATTCTAAAACTGTAATTCCATCTTCTTTTCTTACTTTACTTCCTCACTTTTCTAAATACTTATAACTTCTTTTTATCTCTAAGTTTTAGTAACTCTAAAACTGTAATTCTATCTTCTTTTTTTACTTTACTTCCTCACTTTTCTAAATACTTATAACTTCTATTTATCTCTAAGTTTTAGTAATTCAAAAACTGTAATTCCATCTTCTTTTCTTACTTTACATCCTCACTTTTCTAAATACTTATAACTTCTTTTTATCTCTAAGTTTTAGTAATTCTAAAACTGTAATTCTAACTTCCTTTCTTACTTTACTTCCTCACATTTCTAAATACTTATAACTTCTTTTTATCTCTAAGTTTTAGTAATTCTAAAACTGTAATTCCATCTTCTTTTCTTACTTTACTTCCTCACTTTTAAAAATACTTATAACTTCTTTTTATCTCTAAGTTTTAGTAATTCTAAAACTGAAATTCTTTCTTCTTTTCTTACTTTACTTCCTCACTTTTCTAAATACTTATAACTTCTTTTTATCTCTAAGTTTTAGTAATTCTAAAACTGTAATTCCATCTTCTTTTCTTACTTTACTTCCTCACTTTTCTAAATACTTATAACTTCTTTTTATCTCTAAGTTTTAGTAATTCTAAAACTGTAATTCCATCTTCTTTTCTTACTTTACTTCCTCACTTTTCTAAATACTTATAACTTCTTTTTATCTCTAAGTTTTAGTAATTCTAAAACTGTAATTCCATCTTCTTTTCTTACTTTACTTCCTCACTTTTCTAAATACTTATAACTTCTTTTTATCTCTAAGTTTTAGTAATTCTAAAACTGTAATTCCATCTTCTTTTCTTACTTTACTTCCTCACTTTTCTAAATACTTATAACTTCTTTTTATCTCTAAGTTTTAGTAATTCTAAAACTGAAATTCTTTCTTCTTTTCTTACTTTACTTCCTCACTTTTCTAAATACTTATAACTTCTTTTTATCTCTAAGTTTTAGTAATTCTAAAACTGAAATTCTTTCTTCTTTTCTTACTTTACTTCCTCACTTTTCTAAATACTTATAACTTCTTTTTATCTCTAAGTTTTAGTAATTCTAAAACTGTAATTCCATCTTCTTTTCTTACTTTACTTCCTCACTTTTCTAAATACTTATAACTTCTTTTTATCTCTAAGTTTTAGTAATTCTAAAACTGTAATTCTATCTTCTTTTCTTACTTTACTTCCTCACTTTTAAAAATACTTATAACTTCTTTTTATCTCTAAGTTTTAGTAATTCTAAAACTGAAATTCTTTCTTCTTTTCTTACTTTACTTCCTCACTTTTCTAAATACTTATAACTTCTTTTTATCTCTAAGTTTTAGTAATTCTAAAACTGAAATTCTTTCTTCTTTTCTTACTTTACTTCCTCACTTTTCTAAATACTTATTACTTCTTTTTATCTCTAAGTTTTAGTAATTCTAAAACTGTAATTCCATCTTCTTTTCTTACTTTACTTCCTCACATTTCTAAATACTTATAACTTCTTTTTATCTCTAAGTTTTAGTAATTCTAAAACTGTAATTCCATCTTCTTTTCTTACTTTACTTCCTCACTTTTCTAAATACTTATAACTTCTATTTATCTCTAAGTTTTAGTAATTCAAAAACTGTAATTCCATCTTCTTTTCTTACTTTACATCCTCACTTTTCTAAATACTTATAACTTCTTTTTATCTCTAAGTTTTAGTAATTCTAAAACTGTAATTCGATCTTCTTTTCTTACTTTACTTCCTCACTTTTCTAAATACTTATAACTTCTTTTTATCTCTAAGTTTTAGTAATTCTAAAACTGAAATTCTTTCTTCTTTTCTTACTTTACTTCCTCACTTTTCTAAATACTTATAACTTCTTTTTATCTCTAAGTTTTAGTAATTCTAAAACTGTAATTCTATCTTCTTTTCTTACTTTACTTCCTCACTTTTCTAAATACTTATAACTTCTTTTTATCTCTAAGTTTTAGTAATTCTAAAACTGTAATTCCATCTTCTTTTCTTACTTTACTTCCTCACTTTTCTAAATACTTATAACTTCTTTTTATCTCTAAGTTTTAGTAATTCTAAAACTGAAATTCTTTCTTCTTTTCTTACTTTACTTCCTCACTTTTCTAAATACTTATAACTTCTTTTTATCTCTAAGTTTTAGTAATTCTAAAACTGAAATTCTTTCTTCTTTTCTTACTTTACTTCCTCACTTTTCTAAATACTTATAACTTCTTTTTATCTCTAAGTTTTAGTAATTCTAAAACTGTAATTCCATCTTCTTTTCTTACTTTACTTCCTCACTTTTCTAAATACTTATAACTTCTTTTTATCTCTAAGTTTTAGTAATTCTAAAACTGTAATTCTATCTTCTTTTCTTACTTTACTTCCTCACTTTTAAAAATACTTATAACTTCTTTTTATCTCTAAGTTTTAGTAATTCTAAAACTGAAATTCTTTCTTCTTTTCTTACTTTACTTCCTCACTTTTCTAAATACTTATAACTTCTTTTTATCTCTAAGTTTTAGTAATTCTAAAACTGTAATTCCATCTTCTTTTCTTACTTTACTTCCTCACTTTTCTAAATACTTATAACTTCTTTTTATCTCTAAGTTTTAGTAATTCTAAAACTGTAATTCCATCTTCTTTTCTTACTTTACTTCCTCACTTTTCTAAATACTTATAACTTCTTTTTATCTCTAAGTTTTAGTAATTCTAAAACTGTAATTCCATCTTCTTTTCTTACTTTACTTCCTCACTTTTCTAAATACTTATAACTTCTTTTTATCTCTAAGTTTTAGTAATTCTAAAACTGTAATTCCATCTTCTTTTCTTACTTTACTTCCTCACTTTTCTAAATACTTATAACTTCTTTTTATCTCTAAGTTTTAGTAATTCAAAAACTGTAATTCCATCTTCTTTTCTTACTTTACTTCCTCACTTTTCTAAATACTTATAACTTCTTTTTATCTCTAAGTTTTAGTAATTCTAAAACTGTAATTCCATCTTCTTTTCTTACTTTACTTCCTCACTTTTCTAAATACTTATAACTTCTTTTTATCTCTAAGTTTTAGTAATTCTAAAACTGTAATTCCATCTTCTTTTCTTACTTTACTTCCTCACTTTTCTAAATACTTATAACTTCTATTTATCTCTAAGTTTTAGTAATTCAAAAACTGTAATTCCATCTTCTTTTCTTACTTTACTTCCTCACTTTTCTAAATACTTATAACTTCTTTTTATCTCTAAGTTTTAGTAATTCTAAAACTGAAATTCTTTCTTCTTTTCTTACTTTACTTCCTCACTTTTCTAAATACTTATAACTTCTTTTTATCTCTAAGTTTTAGTAATTCAAAAACTGTAATTCCATCTTCTTTTCTTACTTTACTTCCTCACTTTTCTAAATACTTATAACTTCTTTTTATCTCTAAGTTTTAGTAATTCTAAAACTGTAATCCTTTCTTCTTTTCTTACTTTACTTCCTCACTTTTCTAAATACTTATAACTTCTTTTTATCTCTAAGTTTTAGTAATTCTAAAACTAAATTCTATCTTCTTTTCTTACTTTACTTCCTCACTTTTCTAAATACTTATAACTTCTTTTTATCTCTAAGTTTTAGTAATTCTAAAACTGTAATTCCATCTTCTTTTCTTACTTTACTTCCTCACTTTTCTAAATACTTATAACTTCTTTTTATCTCTAAGTTTTAGTAATTCAAAAACTGTAATTCTTTCTTCTTTTCTTACTTTACTTCCTCACTTTTCTAAATACTTATAACTTCTTTTTATCTCTAAGTTTTAGTAATTCTAAAACTGTAATTCCATCTTCTTTTCTTACTTTACTTCCTCACTTTTCTAAATACTTATAACTTCTTTTTATCTCGTAGTTTTAGTAATTCAAAAACTGTAATTCCATCTTCTTTTCTTACTTTACTTCCTCACTTTTCTAAATACTTATAACTTCTTTTTATCTCTAAGTTTTAGTAATTCTAAAACTGTAATTCCATCTTCTTTTCTTGCTTTACTTCCTCACTTTTCTAAATACTTATAACTTCTTTTTATCTCTAAGTTTTAGTAATTCTAAAACTGTAATTCCATCTTCTTTTCTTACTTTACTTCCTCACATTTCTAAATACTTATAACTTCTTTTTATCTCTAAGTTTTAGTAATTCTAAAACTGTAATTCTATCTTCTTTTCTTACTTTACTTCCTCACTTTTCTAAATACTTATAACTTCTTTTTATCTCTAAGTTTTAGTAATTCTAAAACTGTAATTCCATCTTCTTTTCTTACTTTACTTCCTCACTTTTCTAAATACTTATAACTTCTTTTTATCTCTAAGTTTTAGTAATTCTAAAACTGTAATTCTATCTTCTTTTTTTACTTTACTTCCTCACTTTTCTAAATACTTATAACTTCTTTTTATCTCTAAGTTTTAGTAATTCTAAAACTGTAATTCTATCTTCTTTTCTTACTTTACTTCCTCACTTTTCTAAATACTTATAACTTCTTTTTATCTCTAAGTTTTAGTAATTCTAAAACTGAAATTCTTTCTTCTTTTCTTACTTTACTTCCTCACTTTTAAAAATACTTATAACTTCTTTTTATCTCTAAGTTTTAGTAATTCTAAAACTGTAATTCCATCTTCTTTTCTTACTTTACTTCCTCACTTTTCTAAATACTTATAACTTCTTTTTATCTCTAAGTTTTAGTAATTCTAAAACTGTAATTCTATCTTCTTTTCTTACTTTCCTTCCTCACTTTTCTAAATACTTATAACTTCTTTTTATCTCTAAGTTTTAGTAATTCTAAAACTGTAATTCCATCTTCTTTTCTTACTTTACTTCCTCACATTTCTAAATACTTATAACTTCTTTTTATCTCTAAGTTTTAGTAATTCTAAAACTGTAATTCCATCTTCTTTTCTTACTTTACTTCCTCACTTTTAAAAATACTTATAACTTCTTTTTATCTCGTAGTTTTAGTAATTCTAAAAATGTAATTCTAAAACTGTAATTCCATCTTCTTTTCTTACTTTACTTCCTCACTTTTCTAAATACTTATAACTTCTTTTTATCTCTAAGTTTTAGTAATTCTAAAACTGTAATTCTATCTTCTTTTCTTACTTTACTTCCTCACTTTTCTAAATACTTATAACTTCTTTTTATCTCTAAGTTTTAGTAATTCTAAAACTGTAATTCCATCTTCTTTTCTTACTTTACTTCCTCACATTTCTAAATACTTATAACTTCTTTTTATCTCTAAGTTTTAGTAATTCTAAAACTAAATTCTATCTTCTTTTCTTACTTTACTTCCTCACATTTCTAAATACTTATAACTTCTTTTTATCTCTAAGTTTTAGTAATTCTAAAAGCTGTAATTCCATCTTCTTTTCTTACTTTACTTCCTCACTTTTCTAAATACTTATAACTTCTTTTTATCTCTAAGTTTTAGTAATTCTAAAACTGTAATTCTATCTTCTTTTCTTACTTTACTTCCTCACTTTTAAAAATACTTATAACTTCTTTTTATCTCTAAGTTTTAGTAATTCTAAAACTGTAATCCTTTCTTCTTTTCTTACTTTACTTCCTCACTTTTCTAAATACTTATAACTTCTTTTTATCTCTAAGTTTTAGTAATTCTAAAACTGTAATTCCATCTTCTTTTCTTACTTTACTTCCTCACTTTTAAAAATACTTATAACTTCTTTTTATCTCTAAGTTTTAGTAATTCAAAAACAGTAATTCTATCTTCTTTTCTTACTTTACTTCCTCACTTTTCTAAATACTTATAACTTCTTTTTATCTCTAAGTTTTAGTAATTCTAAAACTGTAATTCCATCTTCTTTTCTTACTTTACTTCCTCACTTTTAAAAATACTTATAACTTCTTTTTATCTCTAAGTTTTAGTAATTCTAAAAGCTGTAATTCCATCTTCTTTTCTTACTTTACTTCCTCACTTTTCTAAATACTTATAACTTCTTTTTATCTCTAAGTTTTAGTAATTCAAAAACTGTAATTCTATCTTCTTTTCTTACTTTACTTCCTCACTTTTCTAAATACTTATAACTTCTTTTTATCTCTAAGTTTTAGTAATTCTAAAACTGTAATTCCATCTTCTTTTCTTACTTTACTTCCTCACTTTTCTAAATACTTATAACTTCTTTTTATCTCTAAGTTTTAGTAATTCTAAAACTGTAATTCTAAAACTGTAATTCCATCTTCTTTTCTTACTTTACTTCCTCACTTTTCTAAATACTTATAACTTCTTTTTATCTCTAAGTTTTAGTAATTCTAAAACTGTAATTCCATCTTCTTTTCTTACTTTACTTCCTCACTTTTCTAAATACTTATAACTTCTTTTTATCTCTAAGTTTTAGTAATTCTAAAACTGTAATTCCATCTTCTTTTCTTACTTTACTTCCTCACTTTTCTAAATACTTATAACTTCTTTTTATCTCTAAGTTTTAGTAATTCTAAAACTGTAATTCCATCTTCTTTTCTTACTTTACTTCCTCACATTTCTAAATACTTATAACTTCTTTTTATCTCTAAGTTTTAGTAATTCTAAAACTGTAATTCCATCTTCTTTTCTTACTTTACTTCCTCACTTTTCTAAATACTTATAACTTCTTTTTATCTCTAAGTTTTAGTAATTCTAAAACTGTAATTCTAAAACTGTAATTCCATCTTCTTTTCTTACTTTACTTCCTCACTTTTCTAAATACTTATAACTTCTTTTTATCTCTAAGTTTTAGTAATTCTAAAACTGTAATTCCATCTTCTTTTCTTACTTTACTTCCTCACTTTTCTAAATACTTATAACTTCTTTTTATCTCTAAGTTTTAGTAATTCTAAAACTGTAATTCTAAAACTGTAATTCCATCTTCTTTTCTTACTTTACTTCCTCACTTTTCTAAATACTTATAACTTCTTTTTATCTCTAAGTTTTAGTAATTCTAAAACTGTAATTCCATCTTCTTTTCTTACTTTACTTCCTCACTTTTCTAAATACTTATAACTTCTTTTTATCTCTAAGTTTTAGTAATTCTAAAACTGTAATTCCATCTTCTTTTCTTACTTTACTTCCTCACTTTTCTAAATACTTATAACTTCTTTTTATCTCTAAGTTTTAGTAATTCTAAAACTGTAATTCTATCTTCTTTTCTTACTTTACTTCCTCACTTTTCTAAATACTTATAACTTCTTTTTATCTCTAAGTTTTAGTAATTCTAAAACTGTAATTCCATCTTCTTTTCTTACTTTACTTCCTCACTTTTCTAAATACTTATAACTTCTTTTTATCTCTAAGTTTTAGTAATTCTAAAACTGTAATTCTAAAACTGTAATTCCATCTTCTTTTCTTACTTTACTTCCTCACTTTTCTAAATACTTATAACTTCTTTTTATCTCTAAGTTTTAGTAATTCAAAAACAGTAATTCTATCTTCTTTTCTTACTTTACTTCCTCACTTTTCTAAATACTTATAACTTCTTTTTATCTCTAAGTTTTAGTAATTCTAAAACTGTAATTCCATCTTCTTTTCTTACTTTACTTCCTCACTTTTCTAAATACTTATAACTTCTTTTTATCTCTAAGTTTTAGTAATTCTAAAAATGTAATTCTAAAACTGTAATTCCATCTTCTTTTCTTACTTTACTTCCTCACTTTTCTAAATACTTATAACTTCTTTTTATCTCTAAGTTTTAGTAATTCTAAAACTGTAATTCCATCTTCTTTTCTTACTTTACTTCCTCACTTTTCTAAATACTTATAACTTCTTTTTATCTCTAAGTTTTAGTAATTCTAAAACTGAAATTCTAAAACTGTAATTCCATATTCTTTTCTTACTTTACTTCCTCACTTTTCTAAATACTTATAACTTCTTTTTATCTCTAAGTTTTAGTAATTCTAAAACTGTAATTCCATCTTCTTTTCTTACTTTACTTCCTCACTTTTCTAAATACTTATAACTTCTTTTTATCTCTAAGTTTTAGTAATTCTAAAACTGAAATTCTTTCTTCTTTTCTTACTTTACTTCCTCACTTTTAAAAATACTTATAACTTCTTTTTATCTCTAAGTTTTAGTAATTCTAAAACTGTAATTCTATCTTCTTTTCTTACTTTACTTCCTCACTTTTCTAAATACTTATAACTTCTTTTTATCTCTAAGTTTTAGTAATTCTAAAACTGAAATTCTTTCTTCTTTTCTTACTTTACTTCCTCACTTTTCTAAATACTTATAACTTCTTTTTATCTCTAAGTTTTAGTAATTCTAAAACTGTAATTCCATCTTCTTTTCTTACTTTACTTCCTCACTTTTCTAAATACTTATAACTTCTTTTTATTTCTAAGTTTTAGTAACTCTAAAACTGTAATTCTATCTTCTTTATTTACTTTACTTCCTCACTTTTCTAAATACTTATAACTTCTTTTTATCTCTAAGTTTTAGTAATTCAAAAACTGTAATTCCATCTTCTTTTCTTACTTTACTTCCTCACTTTTAAAAATACTTATAACTTCTTTTTATCTCTAAGTTTTAGTAATTCTAAAACTGTAATTCTATCTATTTTTCTTACTTTACTTCCTCACTTTTAAAAATACTTATAACTTCTTTTTATCTCTAAGTTTTAGTAATTCTAAAACTGTAATTCCATCTTCTTTTCTTACTTTACTTCCTCACTTTTCTAAATACTTATAACTTCTTTTTATCTCTAAGTTTTAGTAATTCTAAAACTGTAATTCTATCTTCTTTTCTTACTTTACTTCCTCACTTTTAAAAATACTTATAACTTCTTTTTATCTCTAAGTTTTAGTAATTCTAAAACTGAAATTCTTTCTTCTTTTCTTACTTTACTTCCTCACTTTTCTAAATACTTATAACTTCTTTTTATCTCTAAGTTTTAGTAACTCTAAAACTGTAATTCTATCTTCTTTTTTTACTTTACTTCCTCACTTTTCTAAATACTTATAACTTCTTTTTATCTCTAAGTTTTAGTAATTCTAAAACTGTAATTCCATCTTCTTTTCTTACTTTACTTCCTCACTTTTCTAAATACTTATAACTTCTTTTTATCTCTAAGTTTTAGTAACTCTAAAACTGTAATTCTATCTTCTTTTTTTACTTTACTTCCTCACTTTTCTAAATACTTATAACTTCTTTTTATCTCTAAGTTTTAGTAATTCAAAAACTGTAATTCTATCTTCTTTTCTTACTTTACTTCCTCACTTTTAAAAATACTTATAACTTCTTTTTATCTCTAAGTTTTAGTAATTCTAAAACTGTAATTCCATCTTCTTTTCTTACTTTACTTCCTCACTTTTCTAAATACTTATAACTTCTTTTTATCTCTAAGTTTTAGTAATTCTAAAACTGTAATCCTTTCTTCTTTTCTTACTTTACTTCCTCACTTTTCTAAATACTTATAACTTCTTTTTATCTCTAAGTTTTAGTAATTCTAAAACTGTAATTCTATCTTCTTTTCTTACTTTACTTCCTCACTTTTCTAAATACTTATAACTTCTTTTTATCTCTAAGTTTTAGTAATTCAAAAACTGTAATTCCATCTTCTTTTCTTACTTTACTTCCTCACTTTTCTAAATACTTATAACTTCTTTTTATCTCTAAGTTTTAGTAATTCTAAAACTGTAATTCCATCTTCTTTTCTTACTTTACTTCCTCACATTTCTAAATACTTATAACTTCTTTTTATCTCTAAGTTTTAGTAATTCTAAAACTGAAATTCTTTCTTCTTTTCTTACTTTACTTCCTCACTTTTCTAAATACTTATAACTTCTTTTTATCTCTAAGTTTTAGTAATTCTAAAACTGAAATTCTTTCTTCTTTTCTTACTTTACTTCCTCACTTTTCTAAATACTTATAACTTCTTTTTATCTCTAAGTTTTAGTAATTCTAAAACTGAAATTCTTTCTTCTTTTCTTACTTTACTTCCTCACTTTTCTAAATACTTATAACTTCTTTTTATCTCTAAGTTTTAGTAATTCTAAAACTGTAATTCCATCTTCTTTTCTTACTTTACTTCCTCACTTTTCTAAATACTTATAACTTCTTTTTATCTCTAAGTTTTAGTAACTCTAAAACTGTAATTCTATCTTCTTTTTTTACTTTACTTCCTCACTTTTCTAAATACTTATAACTTCTTTTTATCTCTAAGTTTTAGTAATTCTAAAACTGTAATTCCATCTTCTTTTCTTACTTTACTTCCTCACTTTTCTAAATACTTATAACTTCTTTTTATCTCTAAGTTTTAGTAATTCTAAAACTGTAATTCCATCTTCTTTTCTTACTTTACTTCCTCACTTTTCTAAATACTTATAACTTCTTTTTATCTCTAAGTTTTAGTAATTCTAAAACTGTAATTCTTTCTTCTTTTCTTACTTTACTTCCTCACTTTTCTAAATACTTATAACTTCTTTTTATCTCTAAGTTTTAGTAATTCTAAAACTGTAATTCCATCTTCTTTTCTTACTTTACTTCCTCACTTTTCTAAATACTTATAACTTCTTTTTATCTCTAAGTTTTAGTAATTCAAAAACTGTAATTCTATCTTCTTTTCTTACTTTACTTCCTCACTTTTCTAAATACTTATAACTTCTTTTTATCTCTAAGTTTTAGTAATTCTAAAACTGTAATTCCATCTTCTTTTCTTACTTTACTTCCTCACATTTCTAAATACTTATAACTTCTTTTTATCTCTAAGTTTTAGTAATTCTAAAACTGAAATTCTTTCTTCTTTTCTTACTTTACTTCCTCACATTTCTAAATACTTATAACTTCTTTTTATCTCTAAGTTTTAGTAATTCTAAAACTGTAATTCTATCTTCTTTTCTTACTTTACTTCCTCACTTTTCTAAATACTTATAACTTCTTTTTATCTCTAAGTTTTAGTAATTCTAAAACTGAAATTCTTTCTTCTTTTCTTACTTTACTTCCTCACTTTTCTAAATACTTATAACTTCTTTTTATCTCTAAGTTTTAGTAATTCTAAAACTGTAATTCTATCTTCTTTTCTTACTTTACTTCCTCACTTTTCTAAATACTTATAACTTCTTTTTATCTCTAAGTTTTAGTAATTCTAAAACTGTAATTCCATCTTCTTTTCTTACTTTACTTCCTCACTTTTCTAAATACTTATAACTTCTTTTTATCTCTAAGTTTTAGTAATTCTAAAACTGTAATTCTATCTTCTTTTCTTACTTTACTTCCTCACTTTTCTAAATACTTATAACTTCTTTTTATCTCTAAGTTTTAGTAATTCTAAAACTGTAATTCCATCTTCTTTTCTTACTTTACTTCCTCACTTTTCTAAATACTTATAACTTCTTTTTATCTCTAAGTTTTAGTAATTCTAAAACTGTAATTCCATCTTCTTTTCTTACTTTACTTCCTCACTTTTCTAAATACTTATAACTTCTTTTTATCTCTAAGTTTTAGTAATTCTAAAACTGTAATTCTATCTTCTTTTCTTACTTTACTTCCTCACTTTTCTAAATACTTATAACTTCTTTTTATCTCTAAGTTTTAGTAATTCTAAAACTGTAATTCCATCTTCTTTTCTTACTTTACTTCCTCACTTTTCTAAATACTTATAACTTCTTTTTATCTCTAAGTTTTAGTAATTCTAAAACTGAAATTCTTTCTTCTTTTCTTACTTTACTTCCTCACTTTTAAAAATACTTATAACTTCTTTTTATCTCTAAGTTTTAGTAATTCTAAAACTGTAATTCCATCTTCTTTTCTTACTTTACTTCCTCACTTTTCTAAATACTTATAACTTCTTTTTATCTCTAAGTTTTAGTAATTCGTAAAACTGTAATTCTATCTTCTTTTCTTACTTTACTTCCTCACTTTTAAAAATACTTATAACTTCTTTTTATCTCTAAGTTTTAGTAATTCTAAAACTGTAATTCCATCTTCTTTTCTTACTTTACTTCCTCACTTTTCTAAATACTTATAACTTCTTTTTATCTCTAAGTTTTAGTAATTCTAAAACTGTAATTCCATCTTCTTTTCTTACTTTACTTCCTCACTTTTAAAAATACTTATAACTTCTTTTTATCTCTAAGTTTTAGTAATTCTAAAACTGTAATTCTAAAACTGTAATTCCATCTTCTTTTCTTACTTTACTTCCTCACTTTTCTAAATACTTATAACTTCTTTTTATCTCTAAGTTTTAGTAATTCTAAAACTGTAATTCTATCTTCTTTTCTTACTTTACTTCCTCACTTTTAAAAATACTTATAACTTCTTTTTATCTCTAAGTTTTAGTAATTCTAAAACTGTAATTCCATCTTCTTTTCTTACTTTACTTCCTCACTTTTCTAAATACTTATAACTTCTTTTTATCTCTAAGTTTTAGTAATTCTAAAACTGTAATTCCATCTTCTTTTCTTACTTTACTTCCTCACTTTTCTAAATACTTATAACTTCTTTTTATCTCTAAGTTTTAGTAATTCTAAAACTGTAATTCTTTCTTCTTTTCTTACTTTACTTCCTCACTTTTCTAAATACTTATAACTTCTTTTTATCTCTAAGTTTTAGTAATTCTAAAACTGTAATTCCATCTTCTTTTCTTACTTTACTTCCTCACTTTTCTAAATACTTATAACTTCTTTTTATCTCTAAGTTTTAGTAATTCAAAAACTGTAATTCTATCTTCTTTTCTTACTTTACTTCCTCACTTTTCTAAATACTTATAACTTCTTTTTATCTCTAAGTTTTAGTAATTCTAAAACTGTAATTCCATCTTCTTTTCTTACTTTACTTCCTCACATTTCTAAATACTTATAACTTCTTTTTATCTCTAAGTTTTAGTAATTCTAAAACTGAAATTCTTTCTTCTTTTCTTACTTTACTTCCTCACATTTCTAAATACTTATAACTTCTTTTTATCTCTAAGTTTTAGTAATTCTAAAACTGAAATTCTTTCTTCTTTTCTTACTTTACTTCCTCACTTTTAAAAATACTTATAACTTCTTTTTATCTCTAAGTTTTAGTAATTCTAAAACTGTAATTCCATCTTCTTTTCTTACTTTACTTCCTCACTTTTCTAAATACTTATAACTTCTTTTTATCTCTAAGTTTTAGTAATTCGTAAAACTGTAATTCTATCTTCTTTTCTTACTTTACTTCCTCACTTTTAAAAATACTTATAACTTCTTTTTATCTCTAAGTTTTAGTAATTCTAAAACTGTAATTCCATCTTCTTTTCTTACTTTACTTCCTCACTTTTCTAAATACTTATAACTTCTTTTTATCTCTAAGTTTTAGTAATTCTAAAACTGTAATTCCATCTTCTTTTCTTACTTTACTTCCTCACTTTTAAAAATACTTATAACTTCTTTTTATCTCTAAGTTTTAGTAATTCTAAAACTGTAATTCTAAAACTGTAATTCCATCTTCTTTTCTTACTTTACTTCCTCACTTTTCTAAATACTTATAACTTCTTTTTATCTCTAAGTTTTAGTAATTCTAAAACTGTAATTCTATCTTCTTTTCTTACTTTACTTCCTCACTTTTAAAAATACTTATAACTTCTTTTTATCTCTAAGTTTTAGTAATTCTAAAACTGTAATTCCATCTTCTTTTCTTACTTTACTTCCTCACTTTTCTAAATACTTATAACTTCTTTTTATCTCTAAGTTTTAGTAATTCTAAAACTGTAATTCCATCTTCTTTTCTTACTTTACTTCCTCACTTTTAAAAATACTTATAACTTCTTTTTATCTCTAAGTTTTAGTAATTCTAAAACTGTAATTCCATCTTCTTTTCTTACTTTACTTCCTCACTTTTCTAAATACTTATAACTTCTTTTTATCTCTAAGTTTTAGTAACTCTAAAACTGTAATTCTATCTTCTTTTTTTACTTTACTTCCTCACTTTTCTAAATACTTATAACTTCTATTTATCTCTAAGTTTTAGTAATTCAAAAACTGTAATTCCATCTTCTTTTCTTACTTTACATCCTCACTTTTCTAAATACTTATAACTTCTTTTTATCTCTAAGTTTTAGTAATTCTAAAACTGTAATTCTAACTTCCTTTCTTACTTTACTTCCTCACATTTCTAAATACTTATAACTTCTTTTTATCTCTAAGTTTTAGTAATTCTAAAACTGTAATTCCATCTTCTTTTCTTACTTTACTTCCTCACTTTTAAAAATACTTATAACTTCTTTTTATCTCTAAGTTTTAGTAATTCTAAAACTGAAATTCTTTCTTCTTTTCTTACTTTACTTCCTCACTTTTCTAAATACTTATAACTTCTTTTTATCTCTAAGTTTTAGTAATTCTAAAACTGTAATTCCATCTTCTTTTCTTACTTTACTTCCTCACTTTTCTAAATACTTATAACTTCTTTTTATCTCTAAGTTTTAGTAATTCTAAAACTGTAATTCCATCTTCTTTTCTTACTTTACTTCCTCACTTTTCTAAATACTTATAACTTCTTTTTATCTCTAAGTTTTAGTAATTCAAAAACTGTAATTCCATCTTCTTTTCTTACTTTACTTCCTCACTTTTCTAAATACTTATAACTTCTTTTTATCTCTAAGTTTTAGTAATTCTAAAACTGTAATTCCATCTTCTTTTCTTACTTTACTTCCTCACTTTTCTAAATACTTATAACTTCTTTTTATCTCTAAGTTTTAGTAATTCTAAAACTGAAATTCTTTCTTCTTTTCTTACTTTACTTCCTCACTTTTCTAAATACTTATAACTTCTTTTTATCTCTAAGTTTTAGTAATTCTAAAACTGAAATTCTTTCTTCTTTTCTTACTTTACTTCCTCACTTTTCTAAATACTTATAACTTCTTTTTATCTCTAAGTTTTAGTAATTCTAAAACTGTAATTCCATCTTCTTTTCTTACTTTACTTCCTCACTTTTCTAAATACTTATAACTTCTTTTTATCTCTAAGTTTTAGTAATTCTAAAACTGTAATTCTATCTTCTTTTCTTACTTTACTTCCTCACTTTTAAAAATACTTATAACTTCTTTTTATCTCTAAGTTTTAGTAATTCTAAAACTGAAATTCTTTCTTCTTTTCTTACTTTACTTCCTCACTTTTCTAAATACTTATAACTTCTTTTTATCTCTAAGTTTTAGTAATTCTAAAACTGAAATTCTTTCTTCTTTTCTTACTTTACTTCCTCACTTTTCTAAATACTTATTACTTCTTTTTATCTCTAAGTTTTAGTAATTCTAAAACTGTAATTCCATCTTCTTTTCTTACTTTACTTCCTCACATTTCTAAATACTTATAACTTCTTTTTATCTCTAAGTTTTAGTAATTCTAAAACTGTAATTCCATCTTCTTTTCTTACTTTACTTCCTCACTTTTCTAAATACTTATAACTTCTATTTATCTCTAAGTTTTAGTAATTCAAAAACTGTAATTCCATCTTCTTTTCTTACTTTACATCCTCACTTTTCTAAATACTTATAACTTCTTTTTATCTCTAAGTTTTAGTAATTCTAAAACTGTAATTCGATCTTCTTTTCTTACTTTACTTCCTCACTTTTCTAAATACTTATAACTTCTTTTTATCTCTAAGTTTTAGTAATTCTAAAACTGTAATTCCATCTTCTTTTCTTACTTTACTTCCTCACTTTTCTAAATACTTATAACTTCTTTTTATCTCTAAGTTTTAGTAATTCTAAAACTGTAATTCTATCTTCTTTTCTTACTTTACTTCCTCACTTTTCTAAATACTTATAACTTCTTTTTATCTCTAAGTTTTAGTAATTCTAAAACTGTAATTCCATCTTCTTTTCTTACTTTACTTCCTCACTTTTCTAAATACTTATAACTTCTTTTTATCTCTAAGTTTTAGTAATTCTAAAACTGAAATTCTTTCTTCTTTTCTTACTTTACTTCCTCACTTTTCTAAATACTTATAACTTCTTTTTATCTCTAAGTTTTAGTAATTCTAAAACTGAAATTCTTTCTTCTTTTCTTACTTTACTTCCTCACTTTTCTAAATACTTATAACTTCTTTTTATCTCTAAGTTTTAGTAATTCTAAAACTGTAATTCCATCTTCTTTTCTTACTTTACTTCCTCACTTTTCTAAATACTTATAACTTCTTTTTATCTCTAAGTTTTAGTAATTCTAAAACTGTAATTCTATCTTCTTTTCTTACTTTACTTCCTCACTTTTAAAAATACTTATAACTTCTTTTTATCTCTAAGTTTTAGTAATTCTAAAACTGAAATTCTTTCTTCTTTTCTTACTTTACTTCCTCACTTTTCTAAATACTTATAACTTCTTTTTATCTCTAAGTTTTAGTAATTCTAAAACTGTAATTCCATCTTCTTTTCTTACTTTACTTCCTCACTTTTCTAAATACTTATAACTTCTTTTTATCTCTAAGTTTTAGTAATTCTAAAACTGTAATTCCATCTTCTTTTCTTACTTTACTTCCTCACTTTTCTAAATACTTATAACTTCTTTTTATCTCTAAGTTTTAGTAATTCTAAAACTGTAATTCCATCTTCTTTTCTTACTTTACTTCCTCACTTTTCTAAATACTTATAACTTCTTTTTATCTCTAAGTTTTAGTAATTCTAAAACTGTAATTCCATCTTCTTTTCTTACTTTACTTCCTCACTTTTCTAAATACTTATAACTTCTTTTTATCTCTAAGTTTTAGTAATTCAAAAACTGTAATTCCATCTTCTTTTCTTACTTTACTTCCTCACTTTTCTAAATACTTATAACTTCTTTTTATCTCTAAGTTTTAGTAATTCTAAAACTGTAATTCCATCTTCTTTTCTTACTTTACTTCCTCACTTTTCTAAATACTTATAACTTCTTTTTATCTCTAAGTTTTAGTAATTCTAAAACTGTAATTCCATCTTCTTTTCTTACTTTACTTCCTCACTTTTCTAAATACTTATAACTTCTATTTATCTCTAAGTTTTAGTAATTCAAAAACTGTAATTCCATCTTCTTTTCTTACTTTACTTCCTCACTTTTCTAAATACTTATAACTTCTTTTTATCTCTAAGTTTTAGTAATTCTAAAACTGAAATTCTTTCTTCTTTTCTTACTTTACTTCCTCACTTTTCTAAATACTTATAACTTCTTTTTATCTCTAAGTTTTAGTAATTCAAAAACTGTAATTCCATCTTCTTTTCTTACTTTACTTCCTCACTTTTCTAAATACTTATAACTTCTTTTTATCTCTAAGTTTTAGTAATTCTAAAACTGTAATCCTTTCTTCTTTTCTTACTTTACTTCCTCACTTTTCTAAATACTTATAACTTCTTTTTATCTCTAAGTTTTAGTAATTCTAAAACTAAATTCTATCTTCTTTTCTTACTTTACTTCCTCACTTTTCTAAATACTTATAACTTCTTTTTATCTCTAAGTTTTAGTAATTCTAAAACTGTAATTCCATCTTCTTTTCTTACTTTACTTCCTCACTTTTCTAAATACTTATAACTTCTTTTTATCTCTAAGTTTTAGTAATTCTAAAACTGTAATTCTTTCTTCTTTTCTTACTTTACTTCCTCACTTTTCTAAATACTTATAACTTCTTTTTATCTCTAAGTTTTAGTAATTCTAAAACTGTAATTCCATCTTCTTTTCTTACTTTACTTCCTCACTTTTCTAAATACTTATAACTTCTTTTTATCTCGTAGTTTTAGTAATTCAAAAACTGTAATTCCATCTTCTTTTCTTACTTTACTTCCTCACTTTTCTAAATACTTATAACTTCTTTTTATCTCTAAGTTTTAGTAATTCTAAAACTGTAATTCCATCTTCTTTTCTTGCTTTACTTCCTCACTTTTCTAAATACTTATAACTTCTTTTTATCTCTAAGTTTTAGTAATTCTAAAACTGTAATTCTATCTTCTTTTCTTACTTTCCTTCCTCACTTTTCTAAATACTTATAACTTCTTTTTATCTCTAAGTTTTAGTAATTCTAAAACTGTAATTCCATCTTCTTTTCTTACTTTACTTCCTCACATTTCTAAATACTTATAACTTCTTTTTATCTCTAAGTTTTAGTAATTCTAAAACTGTAATTCCATCTTCTTTTCTTACTTTACTTCCTCACTTTTAAAAATACTTATAACTTCTTTTTATCTCGTAGTTTTAGTAATTCTAAAAATGTAATTCTAAAACTGTAATTCCATCTTCTTTTCTTACTTTACTTCCTCACTTTTCTAAATACTTATAACTTCTTTTTATCTCTAAGTTTTAGTAATTCTAAAACTGTAATTCTATCTTCTTTTCTTACTTTACTTCCTCACTTTTCTAAATACTTATAACTTCTTTTTATCTCTAAGTTTTAGTAATTCTAAAACTGTAATTCCATCTTCTTTTCTTACTTTACTTCCTCACATTTCTAAATACTTATAACTTCTTTTTATCTCTAAGTTTTAGTAATTCTAAAACTAAATTCTATCTTCTTTTCTTACTTTACTTCCTCACATTTCTAAATACTTATAACTTCTTTTTATCTCTAAGTTTTAGTAATTCTAAAAGCTGTAATTCCATCTTCTTTTCTTACTTTACTTCCTCACTTTTCTAAATACTTATAACTTCTTTTTATCTCTAAGTTTTAGTAATTCTAAAACTGTAATTCTATCTTCTTTTCTTACTTTACTTCCTCACTTTTAAAAATACTTATAACTTCTTTTTATCTCTAAGTTTTAGTAATTCTAAAACTGTAATCCTTTCTTCTTTTCTTACTTTACTTCCTCACTTTTCTAAATACTTATAACTTCTTTTTATCTCTAAGTTTTAGTAATTCTAAAACTGTAATTCCATCTTCTTTTCTTACTTTACTTCCTCACTTTTAAAAATACTTATAACTTCTTTTTATCTCTAAGTTTTAGTAATTCAAAAACAGTAATTCTATCTTCTTTTCTTACTTTACTTCCTCACTTTTCTAAATACTTATAACTTCTTTTTATCTCTAAGTTTTAGTAATTCTAAAACTGTAATTCCATCTTCTTTTCTTACTTTACTTCCTCACTTTTAAAAATACTTATAACTTCTTTTTATCTCTAAGTTTTAGTAATTCTAAAAGCTGTAATTCCATCTTCTTTTCTTACTTTACTTCCTCACTTTTCTAAATACTTATAACTTCTTTTTATCTCTAAGTTTTAGTAATTCTAAAACTAAATTCTATCTTCTTTTCTTACTTTACTTCCTCACTTTTCTAAATACTTATAACTTCTTTTTATCTCTAAGTTTTAGTAATTCTAAAACTGTAATTCCATCTTCTTTTCTTACTTTACTTCCTCACTTTTCTAAATACTTATAACTTCTTTTTATCTCTAAGTTTTAGTAATTCAAAAACTGTAATTCTATCTTCTTTTCTTACTTTACTTCCTCACTTTTCTAAATACTTATAACTTCTTTTTATCTCTAAGTTTTAGTAATTCTAAAACTGTAATTCCATCTTCTTTTCTTACTTTACTTCCTCACTTTTCTAAATACTTATAACTTCTTTTTATCTCTAAGTTTTAGTAATTCTAAAACTGTAATTCTAAAACTGTAATTCCATCTTCTTTTCTTACTTTACTTCCTCACTTTTCTAAATACTTATAACTTCTTTTTATCTCTAAGTTTTAGTAATTCTAAAACTGAAATTCTTTCTTCTTTTCTTACTTTACTTCCTCACTTTTCTAAATACTTATAACTTCTTTTTATCTCTAAGTTTTAGTAATTCTAAAACTGTAATTCCATCTTCTTTTCTTACTTTACTTCCTCACTTTTCTAAATACTTATAACTTCTTTTTATCTCTAAGTTTTAGTAATTCTAAAACTGTAATTCCATCTTCTTTTCTTACTTTACTTCCTCACATTTCTAAATACTTATAACTTCTTTTTATCTCTAAGTTTTAGTAATTCTAAAACTGTAATTCCATCTTCTTTTCTTACTTTACTTCCTCACTTTTCTAAATACTTATAACTTCTTTTTATCTCTAAGTTTTAGTAATTCTAAAACTGTAATTCTAAAACTGTAATTCCATCTTCTTTTCTTACTTTACTTCCTCACTTTTCTAAATACTTATAACTTCTTTTTATCTCTAAGTTTTAGTAATTCTAAAACTGTAATTCCATCTTCTTTTCTTACTTTACTTCCTCACTTTTCTAAATACTTATAACTTCTTTTTATCTCTAAGTTTTAGTAATTCTAAAACTGTAATTCTAAAACTGTAATTCCATCTTCTTTTCTTACTTTACTTCCTCACTTTTCTAAATACTTATAACTTCTTTTTATCTCTAAGTTTTAGTAATTCAAAAACTGTAATTCCATCTTCTTTTCTTACTTTACTTCCTCACTTTTAAAAATACTTATAACTTCTTTTTATCTCTAAGTTTTAGTAATTCTAAAACTGTAATTCCATCTTCTTTTCTTACTTTACTTCCTCACTTTTCTAAATACTTATAACTTCTTTTTATCTCTAAGTTTTAGTAATTCAAAAACTGTAATTCCATCTTCTTTTCTTACTTTACTTCCTCACTTTTCTAAATACTTATAACTTCTTTTTATCTCTAAGTTTTAGTAATTCTAAAACTGTAATTCCATCTTCTTTTCTTACTTTACTTCCTCACTTTTCTAAATACTTATAACTTCTTTTTATCTCTAAGTTTTAGTAATTCTAAAACTGTAATTCTAAAACTGTAATTCCATCTTCTTTTCTTACTTTACTTCCTCACTTTTCTAAATACTTATAACTTCTTTTTATCTCTAAGTTTTAGTAATTCAAAAACAGTAATTCTATCTTCTTTTCTTACTTTACTTCCTCACTTTTCTAAATACTTATAACTTCTTTTTATCTCTAAGTTTTAGTAATTCTAAAACTGTAATTCCATCTTCTTTTCTTACTTTACTTCCTCACTTTTCTAAATACTTATAACTTCTTTTTATCTCTAAGTTTTAGTAATTCTAAAAATGTAATTCTAAAACTGTAATTCCATCTTCTTTTCTTACTTTACTTCCTCACTTTTCTAAATACTTATAACTTCTTTTTATCTCTAAGTTTTAGTAATTCTAAAACTGTAATTCTATCTTCTTTTCTTACTTTACTTCCTCACTTTTCTAAATACTTATAACTTCTTTTTATCTCTAAGTTTTAGTAATTCTAAAACTGAAATTCTAAAACTGTAATTCCATATTCTTTTCTTACTTTACTTCCTCACTTTTCTAAATACTTATAACTTCTTTTTATCTCTAAGTTTTAGTAATTCTAAAACTGTAATTCCATCTTCTTTTCTTACTTTACTTCCTCACTTTTCTAAATACTTATAACTTCTTTTTATCTCTAAGTTTTAGTAATTTTAAAACTGTAATTCCATCTTCTTTTCTTACTTTACTTCCTCACTTTTCTAAATACTTATAACTTCTTTTTATCTCTAAGTTTTAGTAATTCTAAAACTGTAATTCTATCTTCTTTTCTTACTTTACTTCCTCACTTTTCTAAATACTTATAACTTCTTTTTATCTCTAAGTTTTAGTAATTCAAAAACAGTAATTCTATCTTCTTTTCTTACTTTACTTCCTCACTTTTCTAAATACTTATAACTTCTTTTTATCTCTAAGTTTTAGTAATTCTAAAAGCTGTAATTCCATCTTCTTTTCTTACTTTACTTCCTCACTTTTCTAAATACTTATAACTTCTTTTTATCTCTAAGTTTTAGTAATTCTAAAACTGTAATTCTATCTTCTTTTCTTACTTTACTTCCTCACTTTTCTAAATACTTATAACTTCTTTTTATCTCTAAGTTTTAGTAATTCTAAAACTGTAATTCCATCTTCTTTTCCTACTTTACTTCCTCACATTTCTAAATACTTATAACTTCTTTTTATCTCTAAGTTTTAGTAATTCTAAAACTGTAATCCTATCTTCTTTTCTTACTTTACTTCCTCACATTTCTAAATACTTATAACTTCTTTTTATCTCTAAGTTTTAGTAATTCTAAAACTGTAATTCCATCTTCTTTTCTTACTTTACTTCCTCACTTTTCTAAATACTTATAACTTCTTTTTATCTCTAAGTTTTAGTAATTCTAAAAGCTTTAATTCTTTCTTCTTTTCTTACTTTACTTCCTCACATTTCTAAATACTTATAACTTCTTTTTATCTCTAAGTTTTAGTAATTCTAAAACTGTAATTCTTTCTTCTTTTCTTACTTTGCTTCCTCACTTTTCTAAATACTTATAACTTCTTTTTATCTCTAAGTTTTAGTAATTCTAAAACTGTAATCCTTTCTTCTTTTCTTACTTTACTTCCTCACTTTTCTAAATACTTATAACTTCTTTTTATCTCTAAGTTTTAGTAATTCTAAAACTGTAATTCCATCTTCTTTTCTTACTTTACTTCCTCACTTTTCTAAATACTTATAACTTCTTTTTATCTCTAAGTTTTAGTAATTCTAAAACTGTAATTCCATCTTCTTTTCTTACTTTACTTCCTCACTTTTCTAAATACTTATAACTTCTGTTTATCTCTAAGTTTTAGTAATTCAAAAACTGTAATTCTAAAACTGTAATTCCATCTTCTTTTCTTACTTTACTTCCTCACATTTCTAAAAATACTTATAACTTCTTTTTATCTCTAAGTTTTAGTAATTCTAAAACTGTAATTCCATCTTCTTTTCTTACTTTACTTCCTCACTTTTCTAAATACTTATAACTTCTTTTTATCTCTAAGTTTTAGTAATTCTAAAACTGTAAAAAACTGTAATTCCATCTTCTTTTCTTACTTTACTTCCTCACTTTTCTAAATACTTATAACTTCTTTTTATCTCTAAGTTTTAGTAATTCTAAAACTGTAATTCCATCTTCTTTTCTTACTTTACTTCCTCGCTTTTCTAAATACTTATAACTTCTTTTTATCTCTAAGTTTTAGTAATTCTAAAACTGTAATTCCATCTTCTTTTCTTACTTTACTTCCTCACTTTTCTAAATACTTATAACTTCTTTTTATCTCTAAGTTTTAGTAATTCTAAAAACAGTAATTCTATCTTCTTTTCTTACTTTACTTCCTCACTTTTCTAAATACTTATAACTTCTTTTTATCTCTAAGTTTTAGTAATTCTAAAAATGTAATTCTAAAACTGTAATTCCATCTTCTTTTCTTACTTTACTTCCTCACTTTTCTAAATACTTATAACTTCTTTTTATCTCTAAGTTTTAGTAATTCTAAAACTGTAATTCTATCTTCTTTTCTTACTTTACTTCCTCACTTTTCT
>CAMPDV010004689.1:0-30414 GCA_946699065.1 Loxodes magnus
ATGCTATATGAAGTATTAAGTATTTAGAAAAGTATAGAAGTAAAGTAAGAAAAGAAGATAGAATTTCAGTTTTAAGGAGTATGCTATATGAAGTATCAAGTATTTAGAAAAGTGAAGAAGTAAAGTAAGAAAAGAAGATAGAATTTCAGTTTTAAGGAGTATGCTATATGAAGTAATAAGTATTTAGAAAAGTATAGAAGTAAAGTAAGAAAAGAAGATAGAATTTCAGTTTTAAAGTGTATGCTTTATGAAGTAATAAGTATTTAGAAAAGTGAAGAAGTAAAGTAAGAAAAGAAGATAGAATTTCAGTTTTAAGGAGTATGCTTTGAGAAGTAATAAGTATTTAGAAAAGTGAAGAAGTAAAGTAAGAAAAGAAGATAGAATTTCGGTTTTAAAGTGTATGCTATATGAAGTATCAAGTATTTAGAAAAGTGAAGAAGTAAAGTAAGAAAAGAAGATAGAATTTCAGTTTTAAGGAGTATGCTATATGAAGTATCAAGTATTTAGAAAAGTGAAGAAGTAAAGTAAGAAAAGAAGATAGAATTTCAGTTTTAAGGAGTATGCTATATGAAGTATTAAGTATTTAGAAAAGTGAAGAAGTAAAGTAAGAAAAGAAGATAAAATTTCAGTTTTAAGGAGTATGCTTTGAGAAGTAATAAGTATTTAGAAAAGTGAAGAAGTAAAGTAAGAAAAGAAGATAGAATTTCAGTTTTAAGGAGTATGCTATATGAAGTATCAAGTATTTAGAAAAGTGAAGAAGTAAAGTAAGAAAAGAAGATAGAATTTCAGTTTTAAGGAGTATGCTATATGAAGTATCAAGTATTTAGAAAAGTGAAGAAGTAAAGTAAGAAAAGAAGATAGAATTTCAGTTTTAAGGAGTATGCTATATGAAGTATCAAGTATTTAGAAAAGTGAAGAAGTAAAGTAAGAAAAGAAGATAGAATTTCAGTTTTAAGGGAGTATGCTATATGAAGTATTAAGTATTTAGAAAAGTGAAGAAGTAAAGTAAGAAAAGAAGATAGAATTTCAGTTTTAAGGAGTATGCTATATGAAGTATCAAGTATTTAGAAAAGTGAAGAAGTAAAGTAAGAAAAGAAGATAGAATTTCAGTTTTAAGGAGTATGCTATATGAAGTATCAAGTATTTAGAAAAGTGAAGAAGTAAAGTAAGAAAAGAAGATAGAATTTCAGTTTTAAGGAGTATGCTATATGAAGTATCAAGTATTTAGAAAAGTGAAGAAGTAAAGTAAGAAAAGAAGATAGAATTTCAGTTTTAAGGAGTATGCTTTGAGAAGTATCAAGTATTTAGAAAAGTGAAGAAGTAAAGTAAGAAAAGAAGATAGAATTTCAGTTTTAAGGAGTATGCTATATGAAGTATCAAGTATTTAGAAAAGTGAAGAGTAAAGTATGAAAAGAAGATAGACTTTCAGTTTTAAGAAGTAATAAGTATTTAGAAAAGTGAAGAAGTAAAGTAAGAAAAGAAAATAGAATTTCAATTTTAAGGAGTATGCTTTGAGAAGTAATAAGTATTTAGAAAAGTGAAGAAGTAAAGTAAGAAAAGAAGATAGAATTTCAGTTTTAAGAGTATGCTTTGAGAAGTAATAAGTATTTAGAAAAGTGAAGAAGTAAAGTAAGAAAAGAAGATAAAATTTCGGTTTTAAGGAGTATGCTTTGAGAATTAATAAGTATTTAGAAAAGTGAAGAAGTGGAGTAAGAAAAGAAGATAGAATTTCAGTTTTAAAGTGTATGCTTTGAGAATTAATAAGTATTTAGAAAAGTGAAGAAGTAAAGTAAGAAAAGAAGATAGAATTTCAGTTTTAAGAAGTAATAAGTATTTAGAAAAGTGAAGAAGTAAAGTAAGAAAAGAAGATAGACTTTCAGTTTTAAGAAGTAATAAGTATTTAGAAAAGTGAAGAAGTAAAGTAAGAAAAGAAAATAGAATTTCAATTTTAAGGAGTATGCTTTGAGAAGTAATAAGTATTTAGAAAAGTGAAGAAGTAAAGTAAGAAAAGAAGATAGAATTTCAGTTTTAAGGAGTATGCTATATGAAGTATCAAGTATTTAGAAAAGTGAAGAAGTAAAGTAAGAAAAGAAGATAGAATTTCAGTTTTAAGGAGTATGCTATATGAAGTATCAAGTATTTAGAAAAGTGAAGAAGTAAAGTAAGAAAAGAAGATAGAATTTCAGTTTTAAGGAGTATGCTTTGAGAAGTATCAAGTATTTAGAAAAGTGAAGAAGTAAAGTAAGAAAAGAAGATAGAATTTCAGTTTTAAGGAGTATGCTATATGAAGTATTAAGTATTTAGAAAAGTGAAGAAGTAAAGTAAGAAAAGAAGATAGAAATTCGGTTTTAAGGAGTATGCTTTGAGAAGTAATAAGTATTTAGAAAAGAGAAGAAGTAAAGTAAGAAAAGAAGATAAAATTTCGGTTTTAAGGAGTATGCTTTGAGAAGTAATAAGTATTTAGAAAAGTATAGAAGTAAAGTAAGAAAAGAAGATAGAATTTCAGTTTTAAGGAGTATGCTATATGAAGTATCAAGTATTTAGAAAAGTGAAGAAGTAAAGTAAGAAAAGAAGATAGAATTTCAGTTTTAAGGAGTATGCTTTGAGAAGTAATAAGTATTTAGAAAAGTGAAGAAGTAAAGTAAGAAAAGAAGATAGAATTTCAGTTTTAAGGAGTATGCTTTGAGAAGTAATAAGTATTTAGAAAAGTGAAGAAGTAAAGTAAGAAAAGAAGATAGAAATTCGGTTTTAAGGAGTATGCTTTGAGAAGTAAAAAGTATTTAGAAAAGTGAAGAAGTAAAGTAAGAAAAGAAGATAGAATTTCGGTTTTAAGGAGTATGCTTTGAGAAGTAATAAGTATTTAGAAAAGTGAAGAAGTAAAGTAAGAAAAGAAGATAGAATTTCAGTTTGAAGGAGTATGCTTTGAGAAGTAATAAGTATTTAGAAAAGTGAAGAAGTAAAGTATGAAAAGAAGATAGAATTTCAGTTTTAAGGAGTATGCTATATGAAAAGTATCAAGTAAGAAAAGAAGATAGAATTTCGGTTTTAAGGAGTATGCTTTGAGAAGTAATAAGTATTTAGAAAAGAGAAGAAGTAAAGTAAGAAAAGAAGATAAAATTTCGGTTTTAAGGAGTATGCTTTGAGAAGTAATAAGTATTTAGAAAAGTATAGAAGTAAAGTAAGAAAAGAAGATAGAATTTCAGTTTTAAGGAGTATGCTATATGAAGTATCAAGTATTGTGAAAAGTGAAGAAGTAAAGTAAGAAAAGAAGATAGAATTTCGGTTTTAAGGATAAGCTTTGAGAAGTAATAAGTATTGTGAAAAGTGAAGAAGTAAAGTAAGAAAAGAAGATAAAATTTCGGTTTTAAGGAGTATGCTTTGAGAATTAATAAGTATTTAGAAAAGTGAAGAAGTGGAGTAAGAAAAGAAGATAGAATTTCAGTTTTAAAGTGTATGCTTTGAGAATTAATAAGTATTTAGAAAAGTGAAGAAGTAAAGTAAGAAAAGAAGATAGAATTTCAGTTTTAAGGAGTATGCTTTGAGAAGTAATAAGTATTTAGAAAAGTGAAGAAGTAAAGTAAGAAAAGAAGATAGAATTTCAGTTTTAAGGAGTATGCTTTGAGAAGTAATAAGTATTTAGAAAAGTGAAGAAGTAAAGTAAGAAAAGAAGATAGAAATTCGGTTTTAAGGAGTATGCTTTGAGAAGTAATAAGTATTTAGAAAAGTGAAGAAGTAAAGTAAGAAAAGAAGATAGAATTTCAGTTTTAAGGATATGCTTTGAGAAGTAATAAGTATTTAGAAAAGTGAATAAGTAAAGTAAGAAAAGAAGATAAAATTTCGGTTTGAAGGAGTATGCTTTGAGAAGTAATAAGTATTTAGAAAAGTGAATAAGTAAAGTATGAAAAAGAAGATAGAATTTCAGTTTTAAGGAGTATGCTTTGAGAAGTAAAAAGTATTTAGAAAAGTGAAGAAGTAAAGTAAGAAAAGAAGATAGAATTTCGGTTTTAAGGAGTATGCTTTGAGAAGTAATAAGTATTTAGAAAAGTATAGAAGTAAATTAAGAAAAGAAGATAGAATTTCAGTTTTAAGGAGTATGCTATATGAAGTATTAAGTATTTAGAAAAGTGAAGAAGTAAAGTAAGAAAAGAAGATAAAATTTCGGTTTTAAGGAGTATGCTTTGAGAAGTAATAAGTATTTAGAAAAGTGAAGAAGTAAAGTAAGAAAAGAAGATAGAATTTCAGTTTTAAGGAGTATGCTTTGAGAAGTAATAAGTATTTAGAAAAGTGAAGAAGTAAAGTAAGAAAAGAAGATAGAATTTCAGTTTTAAGGAGTATGCTTTGAGAAGTAATAAGTATTTAGAAAAGTGAAGAAGTAAAGTAAGAAAAGAAGATAGAATTTCAGTTTTAAGGAGTATGCTATATGAAGTATCAAGTATTTAGAAAATTGAAGAAGTAAAGTAAGAAAAGAAGATAAAATTTCAGTTTTAAGGAGTATTGTTTTAGAAGTTAGATGTATTTAAAAAAGTGAAGAAGTAAAGTAAGAAAAGAAGATAGAATTTCAGTTTTAAGGAGTATGCTTTGAGAAGTAATAAGTATTTAGAAAAGTGAAGAAGTAAAGTAAGAAAAGAAGATAGAATTTCAGTTTTAAGGAGTATGCTATATGAAGTATTAAGTATTTAGAAAAGTGAAGAAGTAAAGTAAGAAAAGAAGATAGAAATTCGGTTTTAAGGAGTATGCTTTGAGAAGTAATAAGTATTTAGAAAAGAGAAGAAGTAAAGTAAGAAAAGAAGATAAAATTTCGGTTTTTAAGGAGTATGCTTTGAGAAGTAATAAGTATTGTGAAAAGTGAAGAAGTAAAGTAAGAAAAGAAGATAGAATTTCAGTTTTAAGGAGTATGCTTTGAGAAGTAATAAGTATTTAGAAAAGTGAAGAAGTAAAGTAAGAAAAGAAGATAGACTTTCAGTTTTAAGAAGTAATAAGTATTTAGAAAAGTGAAGAAGTAAAGTAAGAAAAGAAAATAGAATTTCAATTTTAAGGAGTATGCTTTGAGAAGTAATAAGTATTTAGAAAAGTGAAGAAGTAAAGTAAGAAAAGAAGATAGAATTTCGGTTTTAAGGATATGCTTTGAGAAGTAATAAGTATTGTGAAAAGTGAAGAAGTAAAGTAAGAAAAGAAGATAAAATTTCGGTTTTAAGGAGTATGCTTTGAGAATTAATAAGTATTTAGAAAAGTGAAGAAGTGGAGTAAGAAAAGAAGATAGAATTTCAGTTTTAAAGTGTATGCTTTGAGAATTAATAAGTATTTAGAAAAGTGAAGAAGTAAAGTAAGAAAAGAAGATAGAATTTCAGTTTTAAGGAGTATGCTATATGAAGTATCAAGTATTTAGAAAAGTGAATAAGTAAAGTTGAAAAGAAGATAGAATTTCATTTTTAAGGAGTATGCTTTGAGAAGTAATAAGTAGAAAAGTGAAGAAGTAAAGTAAGAAAAGAAGATAGAATTTCAGTTTTAAGGAGTATGCTTTGAGAAGTAATAAGTATTTAGAAAAGTGAAGAAGTAAAGTAAGAAAAGAAGATAGAATTTCAGTTTTAAGGAGTATGCTTTGAGAAGTAATAAGTATTTAGAAAAGTGAAGAAGTAAAGTAAGAAAAGAAGATAGAATTTCAGTTTTAAGGATATGCTTTGAGAAGTAATAAGTATTGTGAAAAGTGAAGAAGTAAAGTAAGAAAAGAAGATAGAATTTCGGTTTTAAGGATATGCTTTGAGAAGTAATAAGTATTGTGAAAAGTGAAGAAGTAAAGTAAGAAAAGAAGATAAAATTTCGGTTTTAAGGATATGCTTTGAGAAGTATTAAGTATTTAGAAAAGTGAAGAAGTAAAGTAAGAAAAGAAGATAAAATTTCGGTTTTAAGGAGTATGCTTTGAGAATTAATAAGTATTTAGAAAAGTGAAGAAGTGGAGTAAGAAAAGAAGATAGAATTTCAGTTTTAAAGTGTATGCTTTGAGAATTAATAAGTATTTAGAAAAGTGAAGAAGTAAAGTAAGAAAAGAAGATAGAATTTCAGTTTTAAGGAGTATGCTATATGAAGTATCAAGTATTTAGAAAAGTGAAGAAGTAAAGTAAGAAAAGAAGATAGAATTTCAGTTTTAAGGAGTATGCTTTGAGAAGTAATAAGTATTTAGAAAAGTGAAGAAGTAAAGTAAGAAAAGAAGATAGAATTTCAGTTTTAAGGAGTATGCTATATGAAGTATCAAGTATTTAGAAAAGTGAAGAAGTAAAGTAAGAAAAGAAGATAGAATTTCAGTTTTAAGGAGTATGCTTTGAGAAGTAATAAGTATTTAGAAAAGTATAGAAGTAAATTAAGAAAAGAAGATAGAATTTCAGTTTTAAGGAGTATTCTTTATGAAGTATTAAGTATTTAGAAAATTGAAGAAGTAAAGTAAGAAAAGAAGATAAAATTTCAGTTTTAAGGAGTATTGTTTTAGAAGTTAGATGTATTTAAAAAAGTGAAGAAGTAAAGTAAGAAAAGAAGATAGAATTTCAGTTTTAAGGAGTATGCTTTGAGAAGTAATAAGTATTTAGAAAAGTGAAGAAGTAAAGTAAGAAAAGAAGATAGAATTTCAGTTTTAAGGAGTATGCTATATGAAGTATTAAGTATTTAGAAAAGTGAAGAAGTAAAGTAAGAAAAGAAGATAGAAATTCGGTTTTAAGGAGTATGCTTTGAGAAGTAATAAGTATTTAGAAAAGAGAAGAAGTAAAGTAAGAAAAGAAGATAAAATTTCGGTTTTAAGGAGTATGCTTTGAGAAGTAATAAGTATTGTGAAAAGTGAAGAAGTAAAGTAAGAAAAGAAGATAGAATTTCAGTTTTAAGGAGTATGCTTTGAGAAGTAATAAGTATTTAGAAAAGTGAAGAAGTAAAGTAAGAAAAGAAGATAGACTTTCAGTTTTGAAGAAGTAATAAGTATTTAGAAAAGTGAAGAAGTAAAGTAAGAAAAGAAAATAGAATTTCAGTTTTAAGGAGTATGCTTTGAGAAGTAATAAGTATTTAGAAAAGTGAAGAAGTAAAGTAAGAAAAGAAGATAGAATTTCAGTTTTAAGGAGTATGCTTTGAGAAGTAATAAGTATTTAGAAAAGTGAAGAAGTAAAGTAAGAAAAGAAGATAAAATTTCGGTTTTAAGGAGTATGCTTTGAGAATTAATAAGTATTTAGATATGCTTTGAAAGTGAAGAAGTGGAGTAAGAAAAGAAGATAGAATTTCAGTTTTAAAGTGTATGCTTTGAGAATTAATAAGTATTTAGAAAAGTGAAGAAGTAAAGTAAGAAAAGAAGATAGAATTTCAGTTTTAAGGAGTATGCTATATGAAGTATCAAGTATTTAGAAAAGTATAGAAGTAAATTAAGAAAAGAAGATAAAATTTCGGTTTTAAGGATATGCTTTGAGAAGTAATAAGTATTGTGAAAAGTGAAGAAGTAAAGTAAGAAAAGAAGATAGAATTTCAGTTTTAAGGAGTATGCTTTGAGAAGTAATAAGTATTTAGAAAAGTATAGAAGTAAATTAAGAAAAGAAGATAAAATTTCGGTTTTAAGGATATGCTTTGAGAAGTAATAAGTATTTAGAAAAGTGAAGAAGTAAAGTAAGAAAAGAAGATAGAATTTCAGTTTTAAGGAGTATGCTATATGAAGTATAAGTATTTAGAAAAGTGAAGAAGTAAAGTAAGAAAAGAAGATAAAATTTCGGTTTTAAGGAGTATGCTATATGAAGTATCAAGTATTTAGAAAAGTGAAGAAGTAAAGTAAGAAAAGAAGATAGAATTTCAGTTTTAAGGAGTATGCTATATGAAGTATCAAGTATTTAGAAAAGTGAAGAAGTAAAGTAAGAAAAGAAGATAGAATTTCAGTTTTAAGGAGTATGCTATATGAAGTAATAAGTATTTAGAAAAGTGAAGAAGTAAAGTAAGAAAAGAAGATAAAATTTCGGTTTTAAGGAGTATGCTTTGAGAATTAATAAGTATTTAGAAAAGTGAAGAAGTGGAGTAAGAAAAGAAGATAGAATTTCAGTTTTAAAGTGTATGCTTTGAGAATTAATAAGTATTTAGAAAAGTGAAGAAGTAAAGTAAGAAAAGAAGATAGAATTTCAGTTTTAAGGAGTATGCTTTGAGAAGTAATAAGTATTTAGAAAAGTATAGAAGTAAATTAAGAAAAGAAGATAAAATTTCGGTTTTAAGGATATGCTTTGAGAAGTAATAAGTATTGTGAAAAGTGAAGAAGTAAAGTAAGAAAAGAAGATAGAATTTCAGTTTTAAGGAGTATGCTTTGAGAAGTAATAAGTATTTAGAAAAGTGAAGAAGTAAAGTAAGAAAAGAAGATAGACTTTCAGTTTTAAGAAGTAATAAGTATTTAGAAAAGTGAAGAAGTAAAGTAAGAAAAGAAAATAGAATTTCAATTTTAAGGAGTATGCTTTGAGAAGTAATAAGTATTTAGAAAAGTGAAGAAGTAAAGTAAGAAAAGAAGATAGAATTTCAGTTTTAAGGAGTATGCTATATGAAGTATCAAGTATTTAGAAAAGTGAAGAAGTAAAGTAAGAAAAGAAGATAGAATTTCAGTTTTAAGGAGTATGCTATATGAAGTATCAAGTATTTAGAAAAGTGAAGAAGTAAAGTAAGAAAAGAAGATAGAATTTCAGTTTTAAGGAGTATGCTTTGAGAAGTATCAAGTATTTAGAAAAGTGAAGAAGTAAAGTAAGAAAAGAAGATAGAATTTCAGTTTTAAGGAGTATGCTATATGAAGTATTAAGTATTTAGAAAAGTGAAGAAGTAAAGTAAGAAAAGAAGATAGAAATTCGGTTTTAAGGAGTATGCTTTGAGAAGTAATAAGTATTTAGAAAAGAGAAGAAGTAAAGTAAGAAAAGAAGATAAAATTTCGGTTTTAAGGAGTATGCTTTGAGAAGTAATAAGTATTTAGAAAAGTATAGAAGTAAAGTAAGAAAAGAAGATAGAATTTCAGTTTTAAGGAGTATGCTATATGAAGTATCAAGTATTTAGAAAAGTGAAGAAGTAAAGTAAGAAAAGAAGATAGAATTTCAGTTTTAAGGAGTATGCTTTGAGAAGTAATAAGTATTTAGAAAAGTGAAGAAGTAAAGTAAGAAAAGAAGATAGAATTTCAGTTTTAAGGAGTATGCTTTGAGAAGTAATAAGTATTTAGAAAAGTGAAGAAGTAAAGTAAGAAAAGAAGATAGAAATTCGGTTTTAAGGAGTATGCTTTGAGAAGTAATAAGTATTTAGAAAAGTGAAGAAGTAAAGTAAGAAAAGAAGATAGAATTTCAGTTTTAAGGAGTATGCTTTGAGAAGTAATAAGTATTTAGAAAAGTGAATAAGTAAAGTAAGAAAAGAAGATAGAATTTCGGTTTGAAGGAGTATGCTTTGAGAAGTAATAAGTATTTAGAAAAGTGAATAAGTAAAGTATGAAAAGAAGATAGAATTTCATTTTTAAGGAGTATGCTTTGAGAAGTAAAAAGTATTTAGAAAAGTGAAGAAGTAAAGTAAGAAAAGAAGATAGAATTTCGGTTTTAAGGAGTATGCTTTGAGAAGTAATAAGTATTTAGAAAAGTATAGAAGTAAATTAAGAAAAGAAGATAGAATTTCAGTTTTAAGGAGTATTCTTTATGAAGTATTAAGTATTTAGAAAATTGAAGAAGTAAAGTAAGAAAAGAAGATAAAATTTCGGTTTTAAGGAGTATGCTTTGAGAATTAATAAGTATTTAGAAAAGTGAAGAAGTGGAGTAAGAAAAGAAGATAGAATTTCAGTTTTAAAGTGTATGCTTTGAGAATTAATAAGTATTTAGAAAAGTGAAGAAGTAAAGTAAGAAAAGAAGATAGAATTTCAGTTTTAAGGAGTATGCTATATGAAGTATCAAGTATTTAGAAAAGTGAAGAAGTAAAGTAAGAAAAGAAGATAGAATTTCAGTTTTAAGGAGTATGCTTTGAGAAGTAATAAGTATTTAGAAAAGTGAAGAAGTAAAGTAAGAAAAGAAGATAGAATTTCAGTTTTAAGGAGTATGCTATATGAAGTATCAAGTATTTAGAAAAGTGAAGAAGTAAAGTAAGAAAAGAAGATAGAATTTCAGTTTTAAGGAGTATGCTTTGAGAAGTAATAAGTATTTAGAAAAGTATAGAAGTAAATTAAGAAAAGAAGATAGAATTTCAGTTTTAAGGAGTATTCTTTATGAAGTATTAAGTATTTAGAAAATTGAAGAAGTAAAGTAAGAAAAGAAGATAAAATTTCAGTTTTAAGGAGTATTGTTTTAGAAGTTAGATGTATTTAAAAAAGTGAAGAAGTAAAGTAAGAAAAGAAGATAGAATTTCAGTTTTAAGGAGTATGCTTTGAGAAGTAATAAGTATTTAGAAAAGTGAAGAAGTAAAGTAAGAAAAGAAGATAGAATTTCAGTTTTAAGGAGTATGCTATATGAAGTATTAAGTATTTAGAAAAGTGAAGAAGTAAAGTAAGAAAAGAAGATAGAAATTCGGTTTTAAGGAGTATGCTTTGAGAAGTAATAAGTATTTAGAAAAGAGAAGAAGTAAAGTAAGAAAAGAAGATAAAATTTCGGTTTTAAGGAGTATGCTTTGAGAAGTAATAAGTATTGTGAAAAGTGAAGAAGTAAAGTAAGAAAAGAAGATAGAATTTCAGTTTTAAGGAGTATGCTTTGAGAAGTAATAAGTATTTAGAAAAGTGAAGAAGTAAAGTAAGAAAAGAAGATAGACTTTCAGTTTTAAGAAGTAATAAGTATTTAGAAAAGTGAAGAAGTAAAGTAAGAAAAGAAAATAGAATTTCAATTTTAAGGAGTATGCTTTGAGAAGTAATAAGTATTTAGAAAAGTGAAGAAGTAAAGTAAGAAAAGAAGATAGAATTTCAGTTTTAAGGAGTATGCTTTGAGAAGTAATAAGTATTTAGAAAAGTGAAGAAGTAAAGTAAGAAAAGAAGATAAAATTTCGGTTTTAAGGAGTATGCTTTGAGAATTAATAAGTATTTAGAAAAGTGAAGAAGTAAAGTAAGAAAAGAAGATAGAATTTCAGTTTTAAAGTGTATGCTTTGAGAATTAATAAGTATTTAGAAAAGTGAAGAAGTAAAGTAAGAAAAGAAGATAGAATTTCAGTTTTAAGGAGTATGCTTTGAGAAGTAATAAGTATTTAGAAAAGTGAAGAAGTAAAGTAAGAAAAGAAGATAGAATTTCAGTTTTAAGGAGTATGCTTTGAGAAGTAATAAGTATTTAGAAAAGTGAAGAAGTAAAGTAAGAAAAGAAGATAGAATTTCAGTTTTAAGGAGTATGCTTTGAGAAGTAATAAGTATTTAGAAAAGTGAAGAAGTAAAGTAAGAAAAGAAGATAAAATTTCGGTTTTAAGGATATGCTTTGAGAATTAATAAGTATTTAGAAAAGTGAAGAAGTAAAGTAAGAAAAGAAGATAGAATTTCGGTTTTAAGGAGTATGCTATATGAAGTATCAAGTATTTAGAAAAGTGAAGAAGTAAAGTAAGAAAAGAAGATAAAATTTCGGTTTTAAGGAGTATGCTATATGAAGTATCAAGTATTTAGAAAAGTGAAGAAGTAAAGTAAGAAAAGAAGATAGAATTTCAGTTTTAAGGAGTATGCTTTGAGAAGTAATAAGTATTTAGAAAAGTATAGAAGTAAAGTAAGAAAAGAAGATAGAATTTCAGTTTTAAGGAGTATGCTTTGAGAAGTAATAAGTATTTAGAAAAGTATAGAAGTAAATTACGAAAAGAAGATAAAATTTCGGTTTTAAGGATATGCTTTGAGAATTAATAAGTATTTAGAAAAGTGAAGAAGTAAAGTAAGAAAAGAAGATAGAATTTCGGTTTTAAAGTGTATGCTTTGAGAATTAATAAGTATTTAGAAAAGTGAAGAAGTAAAGTAAGAAAAGAAGATAGAATTTCAGTTTTAAGGAGTATGCTTTGAGAAGTAATAAGTATTTAGAAAAGTGAAGAAGTAAAGTAAGAAAAGAAGATAGACTTTCAGTTTTAAGAAGTAATAAGTATTTAGAAAAGTGAAGAAGTAAAGTAAGAAAAGAAGATAAAATTTCGGTTTTAAGGAGTATGCTTTGAGAAGTAATAAGTATTGTGAAAAGTGAAGAAGTAAAGTATGAAAAGAAGATAGAATTTCAGTTTTAAGGAGTATGCTTTGAGAAGTAAAAAGTATTTAGAAAAGTGAAGAAGTAAAGTAAGAAAAGAAGATAAAATTTCGGTTTTAAGGAGTATGCTTTGAGAAGTAATAAGTATTTAGAAAAGTGAAGAAGTAAAGTAAGAAAAGAAGATAGAATTTCAGTTTTAAAGTGTATGCTTTGAGAATTAATAAGTATTTAGAAAAGTGAAGAAGTAAAGTAAGAAAAGAAGATAGATATTCAGTTTTAAGGAGTATGCTTTGAGAAGTAATAAGTATTTAGAAAAGTATAGAAGTAAATTAAGAAAAGAAGATAAAATTTCGGTTTTAAGGATATGCTTTGAGAAGTAATAAGTATTTAGAAAAGTGAAGAAGTAAAGTAAGAAAAGAAGATAGAATTTCGGTTTTAAGGATATGCTTTGAGAAGTAATAAGTATTGTGAAAAGTGAAGAAGTAAAGTAAGAAAAGAAGATAAAATTTCGGTTTTAAGGATATGCTTTGAGAAGTAATAAGTATTTAGAAAAGTGAAGAAGTAAAGTAAGAAAAGAAGATAGAATTTCAGTTTTAAGGAGTATGCTTTGAGAAGTAATAAGTATTTAGAAAAGTGAAGAAGTAAAGTAAGAAAAGAAGATAGAATTTCAGTTTTAAGGAGTATGCTTTGAGAAGTAATAAGTATTTAGAAAAGTATAGAAGTAAATTACGAAAAGAAGATAAAATTTCGGTTTTAAGGATATGCTTTGAGAATTAATAAGTATTTAGAAAAGTGAAGAAGTAAAGTAAGAAAAGAAGATAGAATTTCGGTTTTAAAGTGTATGCTTTGAGAAGTAATAAGTATTTAGAAAAGTGAAGAAGTAAAGTAAGAAAAGAAGATAGAATTTCAGTTTTAAGGAGTATGCTTTGAGAAGTAATAAGTATTTAGAAAAGTATAGAAGTAAATTAAGAAAAGAAGATAAAATTTCGGTTTTAAGGATATGCTTTGAGAAGTAATAAGTATTGTGAAAAGTGAAGAAGTAAAGTAAGAAAAGAAGATAAAATTTCAGTTTTAAGGAGTATGCTTTGAGAAGTAATAAGTATTTAGAAAAGTGAAGAAGTAAAGTAAGAAAAGAAGATAGACTTTCAGTTTTAAGAAGTAATAAGTATTTAGAAAAGTGAAGAAGTAAAGTAAGAAAAGAAGATAGAATTTCAGTTTTAAAGTGTATGCTTTGAGAAATGATAAGTATTTAGAAAAGTGAAGAAGTAAAGTAAGAAAAGAAGATAGAATTTCAGTTTTAAGGAGTATGCTATATGAAGTATCAAGTATTTAGAAAAGTGAAGAAGTAAAGTAAGAAAAGAAGATAGAATTTCAGTTTTAAGGAGTATGCTTTGAGAAGTAATAAGTATTTAGAAAAGTATAGAAGTAAATTAAGAAAAGAAGATAGAATTTCAGTTTTAAGGAGTATTCTTTATGAAGTATTAAGTATTTAGAAAATTGAAGAAGTAAAGTAAGAAAAGAAGATAAAATTTCAGTTTTAAGGAGTATTGTTTTAGAAGTTAGATGTATTTAAAAAAGTGAAGAAGTAAAGTAAGAAAAGAAGATAGAATTTCAGTTTTAAGGAGTATGCTTTGAGAAGTAATAAGTATTTAGAAAAGTGAAGAAGTAAAGTAAGAAAAGAAGATAGAATTTCAGTTTTAAGGAGTATGCTATATGAAGTATTAAGTATTTAGAAAAGTGAAGAAGTAAAGTAAGAAAAGAAGATAGAAATTCGGTTTTAAGGAGTATGCTTTGAGAAGTAATAAGTATTTAGAAAAGAGAAGAAGTAAAGTAAGAAAAGAAGATAAAATTTCGGTTTTAAGGAGTATGCTTTGAGAAGTAATAAGTATTGTGAAAAGTGAAGAAGTAAAGTAAGAAAAGAAGATAGAATTTCAGTTTTAAGGAGTATGCTTTGAGAAGTAATAAGTATTTAGAAAAGTGAAGAAGTAAAGTAAGAAAAGAAGATAGACTTTCAGTTTTAAGAAGTAATAAGTATTTAGAAAAGTGAAGAAGTAAAGTAAGAAAAGAAGATAAAATTTCAGTTTTAAGGAGTATGCTTTGAGAAGTAATAAGTATTTAGAAAAGTGAAGAAGTAAAGTAAGAAAAGAAGATAAAATTTCGGTTTTAAGGATATGCTTTGAGAAGTAATAAGTATTGTGAAAAGTGAAGAAGTAAAGTAAGAAAAGAAGATAGAATTTCGGTTTTAAAGTGTATGCTATATGAAGTATTAAGTATTTAGAAAAGTGAAGAAATAAAGTAAGAAAAGAAGATAGAATTTCAGTTTTAAGGAGTATGCTATATGAAGTATCAAGTATTTAGAAAAGTGAAGAAGTAAAGTAAGAAAAGAAGATAGAATTTCAGTTTTAAGGAGTATGCTATATGAAGTATCAAGTATTTAGAAAAGTGAAGAAGTAAAGTAAGAAAAGAAGATAGAATTTCAGTTTTAAAGTGTATGCTATATGAAGTATCAAGTATTTAGAAAAGTGAAGAAGTAAAGTAAGAAAAGAAGATAGAATTTCAGTTTTAAGGAGTATGCTATATGAAGTATCAAGTATTTAGAAAAGTGAAGAAGTAAAGTAAGAAAAGAAGATAGAATTTCAGTTTTAAGGAGTATGCTATATGAAGTAATAAGTATTTAGAAAAGTATAGAAGTAAAGTAAGAAAAGAAGATAGAATTTCAGTTTTAAGGAGTATGCTATATGAAGTATCAAGTATTTAGAAAAGTGAAGAAGTAAAGTAAGAAAAGAAGATAGAATTTCAGTTTTAAGGAGTATGCTATATGAAGTAATAAGTATTTAGAAAAGTATAGAAGTAAAGTAAGAAAAGAAGATAGAATTTCAGTTTTAAAGTGTATGCTTTATGAAGTAATAAGTATTTAGAAAAGTGAAGAAGTAAAGTAAGAAAAGAAGATAGAATTTCAGTTTTAAGGAGTATGCTTTGAGAAGTAATAAGTATTTAGAAAAGTGAAGAAGTAAAGTAAGAAAAGAAGATAGAATTTCGGTTTTAAAGTGTATGCTATATGAAGTATCAAGTATTTAGAAAAGTGAAGAAGTAAAGTAAGAAAAGAAGATAGAATTTCAGTTTTAAGGAGTATGCTATATGAAGTATCAAGTATTTAGAAAAGTGAAGAAGTAAAGTAAGAAAAGAAGATAGAATTTCAGTTTTAAGGAGTATGCTATATGAAGTATCAAGTATTTAGAAAAGTGAAAAAGTAAAGTAAGAAAAGAAGATAGAATTTCAGTTTTAAGGAGTATGCTATATGAAGTATCAAGTATTTAGAAAAGTGAAGAAGTAAAGTAAGAAAAGAAGATAGAATTTCAGTTTTAAGGAGTATGCTATATGAAGTATCAAGTATTTAGAAAAGTGAAGAAGTAAAGTAAGAAAAGAAGATAGAATTTCAGTTTTAAGGAGTATGCTATATGAAGTATCAAGTATTTAGAAAAGTGAAGAAGTAAAGTAAGAAAAGAAGATAGAATTTCAGTTTTAAGGAGTATGCTATATGAAGTATCAAGTATTTAGAAAAGTGAAGAAGTAAAGTAAGAAAAGAAGATAGAATTTCAGTTTTAAGGAGTATGCTATATGAAGTATTAAGTATTTAGAAAAGTGAAGAAGTAAAGTAAGAAAAGAAGATAGAATTTCAGTTTTAAGGAGTATGCTATATGAAGTATCAAGTATTTAGAAAAGTGAAGAAGTAAAGTAAGAAAAGAAGATAGAATTTCAGTTTTAAGGAGTATGCTATATGAAGTATCAAGTATTTAGAAAAGTGAAGAAGTAAAGTAAGAAAAGAAGATAGAATTTCAGTTTTAAGGAGTATGCTATATGAAGTATCAAGTATTTAGAAAAGTGAAGAAGTAAAGTAAGAAAAGAAGATAGAATTTCAGTTTTAAGGAGTATGCTTTGAGAAGTATCAAGTATTTAGAAAAGTGAAGAAGTAAAGTAAGAAAAGAAGATAGAATTTCAGTTTTAAGGAGTATGCTATATGAAGTATCAAGTATTTAGAAAAGTGAAGAAGTAAAGTATGAAAAGAAGATAGACTTTCAGTTTTAAGAAGTAATAAGTATTTAGAAAAGTGAAGAAGTAAAGTAAGAAAAGAAAATAGAATTTCAATTTTAAGGAGTATGCTTTGAGAAGTAATAAGTATTTAGAAAAGTGAAGAAGTAAAGTAAGAAAAGAAGATAGAATTTCAGTTTTAAGAGTATGCTTTGAGAAGTAATAAGTATTTAGAAAAGTGAAGAAGTAAAGTAAGAAAAGAAGATAAAATTTCGGTTTTAAGGAGTATGCTTTGAGAATTAATAAGTATTTAGAAAAGTGAAGAAGTGGAGTAAGAAAAGAAGATAGAATTTCAGTTTTAAAGTGTATGCTTTGAGAATTAATAAGTATTTAGAAAAGTGAAGAAGTAAAGTAAGAAAAGAAGATAGAATTTCAGTTTTAAGAAGTAATAAGTATTTAGAAAAGTGAAGAAGTAAAGTAAGAAAAGAAGATAGACTTTCAGATTTAAGAAGTAATAAGTATTTAGAAAAGTGAAGAAGTAAAGTAAGAAAAGAAAATAGAATTTCAATTTTAAGGAGTATGCTTTGAGAAGTAATAAGTATTTAGAAAAGTGAAGAAGTAAAGTAAGAAAAGAAGATAGAATTTCAGTTTTAAGGAGTATGCTATATGAAGTATCAAGTATTTAGAAAAGTGAAGAAGTAAAGTAAGAAAAGAAGATAGAATTTCAGTTTTAAGGAGTATGCTATATGAAGTATCAAGTATTTAGAAAAGTGAAGAAGTAAAGTAAGAAAAGAAGATAGAATTTCAGTTTTAAGGAGTATGCTTTGAGAAGTATCAAGTATTTAGAAAAGTGAAGAAGTAAAGTAAGAAAAGAAGATAGAATTTCAGTTTTAAGGAGTATGCTATATGAAGTATTAAGTATTTAGAAAAGTGAAGAAGTAAAGTAAGAAAAGAAGATAGAAATTCGGTTTTAAGGAGTATGCTTTGAGAAGTAATAAGTATTTAGAAAAGAGAAGAAGTAAAGTAAGAAAAGAAGATAAAATTTCGGTTTTAAGGAGTATGCTTTGAGAAGTAATAAGTATTTAGAAAAGTATAGAAGTAAAGTAAGAAAAGAAGATAGAATTTCAGTTTTAAGGAGTATGCTATATGAAGTATCAAGTATTTAGAAAAGTGAAGAAGTAAAGTAAGAAAAGAAGATAGAATTTCAGTTTTAAGGAGTATGCTTTGAGAAGTAATAAGTATTTAGAAAAGTGAAGAAGTAAAGTAAGAAAAGAAGATAGAATTTCAGTTTTAAGGAGTATGCTTTGAGAAGTAATAAGTATTTAGAAAAGTGAAGAAGTAAAGTAAGAAAAGAAGATAGAAATTCGGTTTTAAGGAGTATGCTTTGAGAAGTAATAAGTATTTAGAAAAGTGAAGAAGTAAAGTAAGAAAAGAAGATAGAATTTCAGTTTTAAGGAGTATGCTTTGAGAAGTAATAAGTATTTAGAAAAGTGAATAAGTAAAGTAAGAAAAGAAGATAGAATTTCGGTTTGAAGGAGTATGCTTTGAGAAGTAATAAGTATTTAGAAAAGTGAATAAGTAAAGTATGAAAAAAAGATAGAATTTCAGTTTTAAGGAGTATGCTTTGAGAAGTAAAAAGTATTTAGAAAAGTGAAGAAGTAAAGTAAGAAAAGAAGATAGAATTTCGGTTTTAAGGAGTATGCTTTGAGAAGTAATAAGTATTTAGAAAAGTATAGAAGTAAATTAAGAAAAGAAGATAGAATTTCAGTTTTAAGGAGTATGCTATATGAAGTATTAAGTATTTAGAAAAGTGAAGAAGTAAAGTAAGAAAAGAAGATAAAATTTCGGTTTTAAGGAGTATGCTTTGAGAAGTAATAAGTATTTAGAAAAGTGAAGAAGTAAAGTAAGAAAAGAAGATAGAATTTCAGTTTTAAGGAGTATGCTTTGAGAAGTAATAAGTATTTAGAAAAGTGAAGAAGTAAAGTAAGAAAAGAAGATAGAATTTCAGTTTTAAGGAGTATGCTTTGAGAAGTAATAAGTATTTAGAAAAGTGAAGAAGTAAAGTAAGAAAAGAAGATAGAATTTCAGTTTTAAGGAGTATGCTATATGAAGTATCAAGTATTGTGAAAAGTGAAGAAGTAAAGTAAGAAAAGAAGATAGAATTTCGGTTTTAAGGATATGCTTTGAGAAGTAATAAGTATTGTGAAAAGTGAAGAAGTAAAGTAAGAAAAGAAGATAAAATTTCGGTTTTAAGGAGTATGCTTTGAGAATTAATAAGTATTTAGAAAAGTGAAGAAGTGGAGTAAGAAAAGAAGATAGAATTTCAGTTTTAAAGTGTATGCTTTGAGAATTAATAAGTATTTAGAAAAGTGAAGAAGTAAAGTAAGAAAAGAAGATAGAATTTCAGTTTTAAGGAGTATGCTTTGAGAAGTAATAAGTATTTAGAAAAGTGAAGAAGTAAAGTAAGAAAAGAAGATAGAATTTCAGTTTTAAGGAGTATGCTTTGAGAAGTAATAAGTATTTAGAAAAGTGAAGAAGTAAAGTAAGAAAAGAAGATAGAAATTCGGTTTTAAGGATATGCTTTGAGAAGTAATAAGTATTGTGAAAAGTGAAGAAGTAAAGTAAGAAAAGAAGATAGAATTTCGGTTTTAAGGATATGCTTTGAGAAGTAATAAGTATTGTGAAAAGTGAAGAAGTAAAGTAAGAAAAGAAGATAAAATTTCGGTTTTAAGGATATGCTTTGAGAAGTATTAAGTATTTAGAAAAGTGAAGAAGTAAAGTAAGAAAAGAAGATAAAATTTCGGTTTTAAGGAGTATGCTTTGAGAATTAATAAGTATTTAGAAAAGTGAAGAAGTGGAGTAAGAAAAGAAGATAGAATTTCAGTTTTAAAGTGTATGCTTTGAGAATTAATAAGTATTTAGAAAAGTGAAGAAGTAAAGTAAGAAAAGAAGATAGAATTTCAGTTTTAAGGAGTATGCTATATGAAGTATCAAGTATTTAGAAAAGTGAAGAAGTAAAGTAAGAAAAGAAGATAGAATTTCAGTTTTAAGGAGTATGCTTTGAGAAGTAATAAGTATTTAGAAAAGTGAAGAAGTAAAGTAAGAAAAGAAGATAGAATTTCAGTTTTAAGGAGTATGCTATATGAAGTATCAAGTATTTAGAAAAGTGAAGAAGTAAAGTAAGAAAAGAAGATAGAATTTCAGTTTTAAGGAGTATGCTTTGAGAAGTAATAAGTATTTAGAAAAGTATAGAAGTAAATTAAGAAAAGAAGATAGAATTTCAGTTTTAAGGAGTATTCTTTATGAAGTATTAAGTATTTAGAAAATTGAAGAAGTAAAGTAAGAAAAGAAGATAAAATTTCAGTTTTAAGGAGTATTGTTTTAGAAGTTAGATGTATTTAAAAAAGTGAAGAAGTAAAGTAAGAAAAGAAGATAGAATTTCAGTTTTAAGGAGTATGCTTTGAGAAGTAATAAGTATTTAGAAAAGTGAAGAAGTAAAGTAAGAAAAGAAGATAGAATTTCAGTTTTAAGGAGTATGCTATATGAAGTATTAAGTATTTAGAAAAGTGAAGAAGTAAAGTAAGAAAAGAAGATAGAAATTCGGTTTTAAGGAGTATGCTTTGAGAAGTAATAAGTATTTAGAAAAGAGAAGAAGTAAAGTAAGAAAAGAAGATAAAATTTCGGTTTTAAGGAGTATGCTTTGAGAAGTAATAAGTATTGTGAAAAGTGAAGAAGTAAAGTAAGAAAAGAAGATAGAATTTCAGTTTTAAGGAGTATGCTTTGAGAAGTAATAAGTATTTAGAAAAGTGAAGAAGTAAAGTAAGAAAAGAAGATAGACTTTCAGTTTTAAGAAGTAATAAGTATTTAGAAAAGTGAAGAAGTAAAGTAAGAAAAGAAAATAGAATTTCAATTTTAAGGAGTATGCTTTGAGAAGTAATAAGTATTTAGAAAAGTGAAGAAGTAAAGTAAGAAAAGAAGATAGAATTTCAGTTTTAAGGAGTATGCTTTGAGAAGTAATAAGTATTTAGAAAAGTGAAGAAGTAAAGTAAGAAAAGAAGATAAAATTTCGGTTTTAAGGAGTATGCTTTGAGAATTAATAAGTATTTAGAAAAGTGAAGAAGTGGAGTAAGAAAAGAAGATAGAATTTCAGTTTTAAAGTGTATGCTTTGAGAATTAATAAGTATTTAGAAAAGTGAAGAAGTAAAGTAAGAAAAGAAGATAGAATTTCAGTTTTAAGGAGTATGCTATATGAAGTATCAAGTATTTAGAAAAGTATAGAAGTAAATTAAGAAAAGAAGATAAAATTTCGGTTTTAAGGATATGCTTTGAGAAGTAATAAGTATTGTGAAAAGTGAAGAAGTAAAGTAAGAAAAGAAGATAGAATTTCAGTTTTAAGGAGTATGCTTTGAGAAGTAATAAGTATTTAGAAAAGTGAAGAAGTAAAGTAAGAAAAGAAGATAGAATTTCAGTTTTAAGGAGTATGCTTTGAGAAGTAATAAGTATTTAGAAAAGTGAAGAAGTAAAGTAAGAAAAGAAGATAGAAATTCGGTTTTAAGGATATGCTTTGAGAAGTAATAAGTATTGTGAAAAGTGAAGAAGTAAAGTAAGAAAAGAAGATAGAATTTCGGTTTTAAGGATATGCTTTGAGAAGTAATAAGTATTGTGAAAAGTGAAGAAGTAAAGTAAGAAAAGAAGATAAAATTTCGGTTTTAAGGATATGCTTTGAGAAGTATTAAGTATTTAGAAAAGTGAAGAAGTAAAGTAAGAAAAGAAGATAAAATTTCGGTTTTAAGGAGTATGCTTTGAGAATTAATAAGTATTTAGAAAAGTGAAGAAGTGGAGTAAGAAAAGAAGATAGAATTTCAGTTTTAAAGTGTATGCTTTGAGAATTAATAAGTATTTAGAAAAGTGAAGAAGTAAAGTAAGAAAAGAAGATAGAATTTCAGTTTTAAGGAGTATGCTATATGAAGTATCAAGTATTTAGAAAAGTGAAGAAGTAAAGTAAGAAAAGAAGATAGAATTTCAGTTTTAAGGAGTATGCTTTGAGAAGTAATAAGTATTTAGAAAAGTGAAGAAGTAAAGTAAGAAAAGAAGATAGAATTTCAGTTTTAAGGAGTATGCTATATGAAGTATCAAGTATTTAGAAAAGTGAAGAAGTAAAGTAAGAAAAGAAGATAGAATTTCAGTTTTAAGGAGTATGCTTTGAGAAGTAATAAGTATTTAGAAAAGTATAGAAGTAAATTAAGAAAAGAAGATAGAATTTCAGTTTTAAGGAGTATTCTTTATGAAGTATTAAGTATTTAGAAAATTGAAGAAGTAAAGTAAGAAAAGAAGATAAAATTTCAGTTTTAAGGAGTATTGTTTTAGAAGTTAGATGTATTTAAAAAAGTGAAGAAGTAAAGTAAGAAAAGAAGATAGAATTTCAGTTTTAAGGAGTATGCTTTGAGAAGTAATAAGTATTTAGAAAAGTGAAGAAGTAAAGTAAGAAAAGAAGATAGAATTTCAGTTTTAAGGAGTATGCTATATGAAGTATTAAGTATTTAGAAAAGTGAAGAAGTAAAGTAAGAAAAGAAGATAGAAATTCGGTTTTAAGGAGTATGCTTTGAGAAGTAATAAGTATTTAGAAAAGAGAAGAAGTAAAGTAAGAAAAGAAGATAAAATTTCGGTTTTAAGGAGTATGCTTTGAGAAGTAATAAGTATTGTGAAAAGTGAAGAAGTAAAGTAAGAAAAGAAGATAGAATTTCAGTTTTAAGGAGTATGCTTTGAGAAGTAATAAGTATTTAGAAAAGTGAAGAAGTAAAGTAAGAAAAGAAGATAGACTTTCAGTTTTAAGAAGTAATAAGTATTTAGAAAAGTGAAGAAGTAAAGTAAGAAAAGAAAATAGAATTTCAGTTTTAAGGAGTATGCTTTGAGAAGTAATAAGTATTTAGAAAAGTGAAGAAGTAAAGTAAGAAAAGAAGATAGAATTTCAGTTTTAAGGAGTATGCTTTGAGAAGTAATAAGTATTTAGAAAAGTGAAGAAGTAAAGTAAGAAAAGAAGATAAAATTTCGGTTTTAAGGAGTATGCTTTGAGAATTAATAAGTATTTAGAAAAGTGAAGAAGTGGAGTAAGAAAAGAAGATAGAATTTCAGTTTTAAAGTGTATGCTTTGAGAATTAATAAGTATTTAGAAAAGTGAAGAAGTAAAGTAAGAAAAGAAGATAGAATTTCAGTTTTAAGGAGTATGCTATATGAAGTATCAAGTATTTAGAAAAGTATAGAAGTAAATTAAGAAAAGAAGATAAAATTTCGGTTTTAAGGATATGCTTTGAGAAGTAATAAGTATTGTGAAAAGTGAAGAAGTAAAGTAAGAAAAGAAGATAGAATTTCAGTTTTAAGGAGTATGCTTTGAGAAGTAATAAGTATTTAGAAAAGTATAGAAGTAAATTAAGAAAAGAAGATAAAATTTCGGTTTTAAGGATATGCTTTGAGAATTAATAAGTATTTAGAAAAGTGAAGAAGTAAAGTAAGAAAAGAAGATAGAATTTCAGTTTTAAGGAGTATGCTATATGAAGTATCAAGTATTTAGAAAAGTGAAGAAGTAAAGTAAGAAAAGAAGATAAAATTTCGGTTTTAAGGAGTATGCTATATGAAGTATCAAGTATTTAGAAAAGTGAAGAAGTAAAGTAAGAAAAGAAGATAGAATTTCAGTTTTAAGGAGTATGCTATATGAAGTATCAAGTATTTAGAAAAGTGAAGAAGTAAAGTAAGAAAAGAAGATAGAATTTCAGTTTTAAGGAGTATGCTTTGAGAAGTAATAAGTATTTAGAAAAGTGAAGAAGTAAAGTAAGAAAAGAAGATAGAATTTCAGTTTTAAGGAGTATGCTTTGAGAAGTAATAAGTATTTAGAAAAGTGAAGAAGTAAAGTAAGAAAAGAAGATAGAAATTCGGTTTTAAGGAGTATGCTTTGAGAAGTAATAAGTATTTAGAAAAGTGAAGAAGTAAAGTAAGAAAAGAAGATAGAATTTCAGTTTTAAGGAGTATGCTTTGAGAAGTAATAAGTATTTAGAAAAGTGAATAAGTAAAGTAAGAAAAGAAGATAGAATTTCGGTTTGAAGGAGTATGCTTTGAGAAGTAATAAGTATTTAGAAAAGTGAAGAAGTAAAGTAAGAAAAGAAAATAGAATTTCAATTTTAAGGAGTATGCTTTGAGAAGTAATAAGTATTTAGAAAAGTGAAGAAGTAAAGTAAGAAAAGAAGATAGAATTTCAGTTTTAAGGAGTATGCTATATGAAGTATCAAGTATTTAGAAAAGTGAAGAAGTAAAGTAAGAAAAGAAGATAGAATTTCAGTTTTAAGGAGTATGCTATATGAAGTATCAAGTATTTAGAAAAGTGAAGAAGTAAAGTAAGAAAAGAAGATAGAATTTCAGTTTTAAGGAGTATGCTTTGAGAAGTATCAAGTATTTAGAAAAGTGAAGAAGTAAAGTAAGAAAAGAAGATAGAATTTCAGTTTTAAGGAGTATGCTATATGAAGTATTAAGTATTTAGAAAAGTGAAGAAGTAAAGTAAGAAAAGAAGATAGAAATTCGGTTTTAAGGAGTATGCTTTGAGAAGTAATAAGTATTTAGAAAAGTGAAGAAGTAAAGTAAGAAAAGAAGATAAAATTTCGGTTTTAAGGAGTATGCTTTGAGAAGTAATAAGTATTGTGAAAAGTGAAGAAGTAAAGTATGAAAAGAAGATAGAATTTCAGTTTTAAGGAGTATGCTTTGAGAAGTAAAAAGTATTTAGAAAAGTGAAGAAGTAAAGTAAGAAAAGAAGATAAAATTTCGGTTTTAAGGAGTATGCTTTGAGAAGTAATAAGTATTTAGAAAAGTGAAGAAGTAAAGTAAGAAAAGAAGATAGAATTTCAGTTTTAAAGTGTATGCTTTGAGAATTAATAAGTATTTAGAAAAGTGAAGAAGTAAAGTAAGAAAAGAAGATAGATATTCAGTTTTAAGGAGTATGCTTTGAGAAGTAATAAGTATTTAGAAAAGTATAGAAGTAAATTAAGAAAAGAAGATAAAATTTCGGTTTTAAGGATATGCTTTGAGAAGTAATAAGTATTTAGAAAAGTGAAGAAGTAAAGTAAGAAAAGAAGATAGAATTTCGGTTTTAAGGATATGCTTTGAGAAGTAATAAGTATTGTGAAAAGTGAAGAAGTAAAGTAAGAAAAGAAGATAAAATTTCGGTTTTAAGGATATGCTTTGAGAAGTAATAAGTATTTAGAAAAGTGAAGAAGTAAAGTAAGAAAAGAAGATAGAATTTCAGTTTTAAGGAGTATGCTTTGAGAAGTAATAAGTATTTAGAAAAGTGAAGAAGTAAAGTAAGAAAAGAAGATAGAATTTCAGTTTTAAGGAGTATGCTTTGAGAAGTAATAAGTATTTAGAAAAGTATAGAAGTAAATTACGAAAAGAAGATAAAATTTCGGTTTTAAGGATATGCTTTGAGAATTAATAAGTATTTAGAAAAGTGAAGAAGTAAAGTAAGAAAAGAAGATAGAATTTCGGTTTTAAAGTGTATGCTTTGAGAAGTAATAAGTATTTAGAAAAGTGAAGAAGTAAAGTAAGAAAAGAAGATAGAATTTCAGTTTTAAGGAGTATGCTTTGAGAAGTAATAAGTATTTAGAAAAGTATAGAAGTAAATTAAGAAAAGAAGATAAAATTTCGGTTTTAAGGATATGCTTTGAGAAGTAATAAGTATTGTGAAAAGTGAAGAAGTAAAGTAAGAAAAGAAGATAAAATTTCAGTTTTAAGGAGTATGCTTTGAGAAGTAATAAGTATTTAGAAAAGTGAAGAAGTAAAGTAAGAAAAGAAGATAGACTTTCAGTTTTAAGAAGTAATAAGTATTTAGAAAAGTGAAGAAGTAAAGTAAGAAAAGAAGATAGAATTTCAGTTTTAAAGTGTATGCTTTGAGAAATGATAAGTATTTAGAAAAGTGAAGAAGTAAAGTAAGAAAAGAAGATAGAATTTCAGTTTTAAGGAGTATGCTATATGAAGTATCAAGTATTTAGAAAAGTGAAGAAGTAAAGTAAGAAAAGAAGATAGAATTTCAGTTTTAAGGAGTATGCTATATGAAGTATCAAGTATTTAGAAAAGTGAAGAAGTAAAGTAAGAAAAGAAGATAGAATTTCAGTTTTAAGGAGTATGCTTTGAGAAGTATCAAGTATTTAGAAAAGTGAAGAAGTAAAGTAAGAAAAGAAGATAGAATTTCAGTTTTAAGGAGTATGCTATATGAAGTATTAAGTATTTAGAAAAGTGAAGAAGTAAAGTAAGAAAAGAAGATAGAAATTCGGTTTTAAGGAGTATGCTTTGAGAAGTAATAAGTATTTAGAAAAGTGAAGAAGTAAAGTAAGAAAAGAAGATAAAATTTCGGTTTTAAGGATATGCTTTGAGAATTAATAAGTATTTAGAAAAGTGAAGAAGTAAAGTAAGAAAAGAAGATAGAATTTCGGTTTTAAAGTGTATGCTTTGAGAAGTAATAAGTATTTAGAAAAGTGAAGAAGTAAAGTAAGAAAAGAAGATAGAATTTCAGTTTTAAGGAGTATGCTTTGAGAAGTAATAAGTATTTAGAAAAGTATAGAAGTAAATTAAGAAAAGAAGATAAAATTTCGGTTTTAAGGATATGCTTTGAGAAGTAATAAGTATTGTGAAAAGTGAAGAAGTAAAGTAAGAAAAGAAGATAAAATTTCAGTTTTAAGGAGTATGCTTTGAGAAGTAATAAGTATTTAGAAAAGTGAAGAAGTAAAGTAAGAAAAGAAGATAGACTTTCAGTTTTAAGAAGTAATAAGTATTTAGAAAAGTGAAGAAGTAAAGTAAGAAAAGAAGATAGAATTTCAGTTTTAAAGTGTATGCTTTGAGAAATGATAAGTATTTAGAAAAGTGAAGAAGTAAAGTAAGAAAAGAAGATAGAATTTCAGTTTTAAGGAGTATGCTTTGAGAAGTAATAAGTATTTAGAAAAGTGAAGAAGTAAAGTAAGAAAAGAAGATAGAAATTCGGTTTTAAGGAGTATGCTTTGAGAAGTAATAAGTATTTAGAAAAGTGAAGAAGTAAAGTAAGAAAAGAAGATAAAATTTCGGTTTTAAGGAGTATGCTTTGAGAAGTAATAAGTATTTAGAAAAGTGAAGAAGTAAAGTAAGAAAAGAAGATAGAATTTCAGTTTTAAGGATATGCTTTGAGAAGTAATAAGTATTTAGAAAAGTGAAGAAGTAAAGTAAGAAAAGAAGATATAATTTCAGTTTTAAAGTGTATGCTTTATGAAGTAATAAGTATTTAGAAAAGTGAAGAAGTAAAGTAAGAAAAGAAGATAGAATTTCGGTTTTAAGGATATGCTTTGAGAAGTAATAAGTATTTAGAAAAGTGAAGAAGTAAAGTAAGAAAAGAAGATAAAATTTCGGTTTTAAGGATATGCTTTGAGAAGTAATAAGTATTTAGAAAAGTGAAGAAGTAAAGTAAGAAAAGAAGATAGAATTTCAGTTTTAAGGAGTATGCTTTGAGAAATGATAAGTATTTAGAAAAGTGAAGAAGTAAAGTAAGAAAAGAAGATAGACTTTCAGTTTTAAGAAGTAATAAGTATTTAGAAAAGTGAAGAAGTAAAGTAAGAAAAGAAGATAGAATTTCGGTTTTAAGGAGTATGCTATATGAAGTATCAAGTATTTAGAAAAGTGAAGAAGTAAAGTAAGAAAAGAAGATAGAATTTCAGTTTTAAGGAGTATGCTTTGAGAAGTAATAAGTATTTAGAAAAGTGAATAAGTAAAGTAAGAAAAGAAGATAGAATTTCGGTTTTAAGGAGTATGCTTTATGAAGTAATAAGTATTTAGAAAAGTGAAGAAGTAAAGTAAGAAAAGAAGATAAAATTTCGGTTTTAAGGAGTATGCTTTGAGAAGTAATAAGTATTTTGAAAAGTGAATAAGTAAAGTATGAAAAGAAGATAGAATTTCAGTTTTAAGGAGTATTCTATATGAAGTAAAAAGTATTTAGAAAAGTGAAGATGTAAAGTAAGAAAAGAAGATAGAATTTCGGTTTTAAGGAGTATGCTTTGAGAAGTATCAAGTATTTAGAAAAGTGAAGAAGTAAAGTAAGAAAAGAAGATAGAATTTCAGTTTTAAGGAGTATGCTATATGAAGTATCAAGTATTTAGAAAAGTGAAGAAGTAAAGTAAGAAAAGAAGATAGAATTTCAGTTTTAAGGAGTATGCTATATGAAGTATCAAGTATTTAGAAAAGTGAAGAAGTAAAGTAAGAAAAGAAGATAGAATTTCAGTTTTAAGGAGTATGCTTTGAGAAGTATCAAGTATTTAGAAAAGTGAAGAAGTAAAGTAAGAAAAGAAGATAGAATTTCAGTTTTAAGGAGTATGCTATATGAAGTATCAAGTATTTAGAAAAGTGAAGAAGTAAAGTAAGAAAAGAAGATAGAATTTCAGTTTTAAGGAGTATGCTTTGAGAAATGAAAAGTATTTAGAAAAGTGAAGAAGTAAAGTAAGAAAAGAAGATAGACTTTCAGGTTTAAGAAGCAATAAGTATTTAGAAAAGTGAAGAAGTAAAGTAAGAAAAGAAGATAGAATTTCGGTTTTAAGGAGTATGCTTTGAGAAGTAATAAGTATTTAGAAAAGTGAAGAAGTAAAGTAAGAAAAGAAGATAAAATTTCGGTTTTAAGGATATGCTTTGAGAAGTAATAAGTATTTAGAAAAGTGAAGAAGTAAAGTAAGAAAAGAAGATAGACTTTCAGTTTTAAGAAGTAATAAGTATTTAGAAAAGTGAAGAAGTAAAGTAAGAAAAGAAGATAGAATTTCGGTTTTAAGGAGTATGCTTTGAGAAGTAATAAGTATTTAGAAAAGTGAAGAAGTAAATTAAGAAAAGAAGATAAAATTTCGGTTTTAAGGAGTATACTTTGAGAAGTAATAAGTATTTAGAAAAGTGAAGAAGTAAAGTAAGAAAAGAAGATAGAATTTCGGTTTTAAGGAGTATGCTTTATGAAGTAATAAGTATTTAGAAAAGTGAAGAAGTAAAGTAAGAAAAGAAGATAGAATTTCAGTTTTAAGGAGTATGCTATATGAAGTAATAAGTATTTAGAAAAGTGAAGAAGTAAAGTAAGAAAAGAAGATAGAATTTCAGTTTTAAGGAGTATGCTATATGAAGTATCAAGTATTTAGAAAAGTGAAGAAGTAAAGTAAGAAAAGAAGATAGAATTTCAGTTTTAAGGAGTATGCTATATGAAGTATCAAGTATTTAGAAAAGTGAAGAAGTAAAGTAAGAAAAGAAGATAGAATTTCAGTTTTAAGGAGTATGCTTTGAGAAGTAATAAGTATTTAGAAAAGTATAGAAGTAAATTAAGAAAAGAAGATAGAATTTCAGTTTTAAGGAGTATGCTATATGAAGTATCAAGTATTTAGAAAAGTGAAGAAGTAAAGTAAGAAAAGAAGATAAAATTTCGGTTTTAAGGATATGCTTTGAGAAGTAATAAGTATTTAGAAAAGTGAAGAAGTAAAGTAAGAAAAGAAGATAGAATTTCAGTTTTAAGGAGTATGCTATATGAAGTATTAAGTATTTAGAAAAGTGAAGAAGTAAAGTAAGAAAAGAAGATAAAATTTCGGTTTTAAGGAGTATGCTTTGAGAAGTAATAAGTATTTAGAAAAGTGAAGAAGTAAAGTAAGAAAAGAAGATAGAATTTCAGTTTTAAGGAGTATGCTATATGAAGTATCAAGTATTTAGAAAAGTGAAGAAGTAAAGTAAGAAAAGAAGATAGAATTTCAGTTTTAAGGATATGCTTTGAGAAGTAATAAGTATTTAGAAAAGTGAAGAAGTAAAGTAAGAAAAGAAGATAGAATTTCGGTTTTAAGGATATGCTTTGAGAAGTAATAAGTATTTAGAAAAGTGAAGAAGTAAAGTAAGAAAAGAAGATAGAATTTCAGTTTTAAGGAGTATGCTTTGAGAAATGATAAGTATTTAGAAAAGTGAAGAAGTAAAGTAAGAAAAGAAGATAGACTTTCAGTTTTAAGAAGTAATAAGTATTTAGAAAAGTGAAGAAGTAAAGTAAGAAAAGAAGATAGAATTTCAGTTTTAAGGAGTATGCTATATGAAGTATCAAGTATTTAGAAAAGTGAAGAAGTAAAGTAAGAAAAGAAGATAGAATTTCAGTTTTAAGGAGTATGCTTTGAGAAGTAATAAGTATTTAGAAAAGTGAATAAGTAAAGTAAGAAAAGAAGATAGAATTTCGGTTTTAAGGAGTATGCTTTATGAAGTAATAAGTATTTAGAAAAGTGAAGAAGTAAAGTAAGAAAAGAAGATAAAATTTCGGTTTTAAGGAGTATGCTTTGAGAAGTAATAAGTATTTTGAAAAGTGAATAAGTAAAGTATGAAAAGAAGATAGAATTTCAGTTTTAAGGAGTATTCTATATGAAGTAAAAAGTATTTAGAAAAGTGAAGATGTAAAGTAAGAAAAGAAGATAGAATTTCGGTTTTAAGGAGTATGCTTTGAGAAGTATCAAGTATTTAGAAAAGTGAAGAAGTAAAGTAAGAAAAGAAGATAGAATTTCAGTTTTAAGGAGTATGCTATATGAAGTATCAAGTATTTAGAAAAGTGAAGAAGTAAAGTAAGAAAAGAAGATAGAATTTCAGTTTTAAGGAGTATGCTATATGAAGTATCAAGTATTTAGAAAAGTGAAGAAGTAAAGTAAGAAAAGAAGATAGAATTTCAGTTTTAAGGAGTATGCTTTGAGAAGTATCAAGTATTTAGAAAAGTGAAGAAGTAAAGTAAGAAAAGAAGATAGAATTTCAGTTTTAAGGAGTATGCTATATGAAGTATCAAGTATTTAGAAAAGTGAAGAAGTAAAGTAAGAAAAGAAGATAGAATTTCAGTTTTAAGGAGTATGCTTTGAGAAATGAAAAGTATTTAGAAAAGTGAAGAAGTAAAGTAAGAAAAGAAGATAGACTTTCAGGTTTAAGAAGCAATAAGTATTTAGAAAAGTGAAGAAGTAAAGTAAGAAAAGAAGATAGAATTTCGGTTTTAAGGAGTATGCTTTGAGAAGTAATAAGTATTTAGAAAAGTGAAGAAGTAAAGTAAGAAAAGAAGATAAATTTCGGTTTTAAGGATATGCTTTGAGAAGTAATAAGTATTTAGAAAAGTGAAGAAGTAAAGTAAGAAAAGAAGATAGACTTTCAGTTTTAAGAAGTAATAAGTATTTAGAAAAGTGAAGAAGTAAAGTAAGAAAAGAAGATAGAATTTCGGTTTTAAGGA